>JBCEWC010012123.1:0-16107 GCA_038996855.1 Solanum aculeatissimum
TAGGGGTGGTTCCAGGCCACCCCAAGCTCACTGTGACTTTCTGTTAAACTTCACGAACAACCAAACGGATCGTCAAATATGATAAGTCCCGTGATATGCACCATCGGACCTCCCGTAAACCCAAAAACCTCAAACAAGACATGGTCTAGCCACTGCCTCACTCAACGAGGCAGCAAACGGCCCGTCAAAGTGCAAATGGTTCGTTTGAGGAACCGTTGACCTACACTTGGCTTAGGGGTGGTTCCAGGACACCCCAAGCTCTCTGTGACATCTCACGAGTCACTAAATGGACCTTGAAAAGTTTCACGGTCCGTGCCAAAGTCTTTGGCCAATATTCTGAGCCTATCTCCAATGGCTTCCAAATTTTAGGCAGTCTCACTGTTTAGGCCATATCTCTCTCATCTGAAGTCCAAATTGGGTGAAACCACTTTTGTTACAAATCTAACTCAAATATCTTCAATGTGATATGCAGTAGCACACATGTTTCATCCTATATCAAAAGTTATGACTGTTTGAAGTACACTGTTGAAACATTTCCTCTAGGCCACTCTCTAGCCCAATTTGCATTCGGTCACTTAACTCAACCCGTGGCTACCAAAACTCAACCATGTCTTTTAGTACATCATATAATTCCAATCATAAGTAGATGTTTCAAAAAATTTTGGGTTTTTACACGCACTCTAACCTCTTCTAGACTTGGCTGGTAAGGGGTTTCTTCCCCTAAGGAAGAGTGTTGTGTATCATGGCAGCGTAGGAGGCGATGAAATCCCTTACTAATACCGGTGAGTACCTCCCAGCAGATTGTTCCAACCACTGGAGTCCGTGTCATACCATGGTGTCCTCCAACCCTGGGACACTATCAAGTAGTCTGGTGATGACTTGGGACTCCTCCAGTATAGAACGAGCGGGTTGGACACACTTATTTCTTTGCATATCCTTCATAAAAATAGTCTTCATGCCCTCGACGCACTACTTGTTGTCTGCTGCGTCTGGTGATAACTCAGGTACGTAAGGGCTGGAGGATGGTGATGTGTCTGAACCCTCCTCAGAACCAGATCTGTACCCCCACTCGGAGGAGGTCATCTAAATGCTACTGCTAGCCCGGTCACCTCCCTCCTCATACTGGGGAGGGCGTACCAAACCAGCTTGTGATGTAGCATGTCAATAAGATGCCTAATTCTATCAGGGCTCTACATCGGAGTATGGTTGGATGCCAAGCTCCTCTATAGAGCCACTAGCCTCGGGGGCATGCTCTGAATCTATGGCCTCGTCTCGCAGGCAGGCCTTCATAGCTTGAATCTCCTCTTTCTTAGATTTAGGGGCCATGGTACCTGCAAGACACACAATCATGAAATGGGTTAGTTCTATGAATCGCAATCCAAAACACAAGAAAAATTTTAGAACTTTATTTTTTAATAAAAATTAGAATCATAACATAATAAAGTCATAAAGTAGACTCAAAAACACTTGTTCTTTAATTAAGTCTAAATATTAAATAAGAAAATAGATTACTGCACCAAAATTCCCATTTGAATGTTGAGTTCAATCTAAAAATATTTACTATCTTCTCTAGTCTCCCTTTCTTTTGAGAGAACATCCCTCGGTAAGTCTCGTACGACTACCGGTAGGCTGGCATAACACAGTTTGGCAGTTTTCACAAACAACCACGGTCTGAGAATGGTTGAACACAGTTGTTATGTTAAAGCAGCCTTGGCATTTCAGATCCATGAAGAAAGAGTTAGGAGATTGAACAAGACATTTGGGCTTATGTTTCTTCTTTTCAATCTCTAGTGGTGGGTTCAACAAATCATAATCATTTGGAAGAACCATTTTTTCTAGCTGGACTTGCATTCACGAGACCTAGTCATGACTCGTAGAATGCTATATGAGTCATAAATAGAGTCATGGATGTAAGTCCAGGCTCAGGTTCAACACTGGAAACCAATATGAGACCCATCTATAAGTCGTGGATCGATCCATGAGTTACAGAAGGTCTCATCTGATGAGGCCTCAAGTTAAATCAACACTGGAGCCTTCCATGAGGGTCAACCACGACTCGTGGATTGATCCACGAGTAATAGAAAACCCTCGTAGACATGGCCAGTGTTTAAAAATTCTTTTGAAACCTCATCTACGAGTTGCCCTGACCAATTTTATCAATTAAACAACATGTATACACAAGGATTTATGCACCAACATACAAATTTACACTAAGTCACCAACCCTAAGCATGCCTTACCCCATCAAAAAATAATTTCATTTTAATTATTATGACCATTCGTCAACGTGTGTGCTAACTACTTGGCCATGTGAATGCATTTTCTATAAACTTTAATGACCGAGTAGTAGCACCATTACACAATTTAACACACCTACCCTTTTCGGCATCTAAATCTACCTTAATCAAATAATCACAAGTTATGACTAAACTTTTAAGGCATAGGAATAGTTTCCTGACTCTGCTAACCCATCCCCAACCCAATTCAAACTCACTAAAAATCATAATTCAATAGGATAAGTTTTGGAGATCGTAAACTTACCAATTTGAATCATGATTAAGAGGAGAGTGATGGGGAATCAGTGAGGGTTTGGAACCTTAGAGGATGTGGGTTCGCCAAAATATGGCTAGAAAAGTTATATGCATTGACAGAATGGTAGTCGAAAGTTGACAGGGTCGATATGCTTAGAGCTACCGATGGTCAGTTATTTGCAAATAAGGGGTCAAAATATTTTTGACCCCTATTCAAACCGTACTGGGTCGGGTCATGATATAGGCATTTTGACTTCATGAAAGCTCGATTACGAGCCGTGGAATGCTCTACGGCCCGTGAATCAGGGTTTCGTGGAAGCCTGAAACCCTTTCATCCCCACCTTTTGTCTACAAGTCATATCTTGCAATACAACTCATAACTAGTCTTATAAATCACTTTGACACTTAGGAAAATTTTAGGGACTTACATGGGGTCCATGAACCAAATACATGACCCGTAGTTCTATATACAAATCGTGGACTTGGTTCGTGTACTGGAGTGCATCTTATCCTTGCTCACTAGAGGTCTTCACGAGATGGTCTATGGGTCATGAAAGGCAACATGACCCGTAGAGCAGATCGTGAACTCCAGTTTCTATTCCTTTTCAGCCAAAATTAGCTAACTTGTTCTGGTACCTGCAAAAATACACTGTTCCCTTATACAACTATAGTCCATTGTCCAAAATTATAGTCTAAATATACAAAAAAAATAGCCTAATCTAAAGTTTAAAGATAAAAACTAAAACTAAACTGTGGTTATTACAAAAATATCTTGAGTTGCCTCTCAAGTAGCGCCTGATTTAACATCACAGTATGACATGGGTTATCTGATTACTCAGACTTCATCAATAGCACAGAACTCCATCTTAAGCTCGCCATGCCTTTTCATTGATCTACAGACGTTGAGGGTGACTTCTTCATCATTCAATCTCAACTTGAGGAGGCTGGATTCCCTGTCCACTAGGGCACGCCCAGTGGCCAAGAAGTTTCTTCCCAAGATGATTGGGACTTCAAAGTCAACTTCGCAGTCCATGATCATGAAGTCCGCAAGGAATATGAACTTGTCCACCTTAACGAGAACATCATACAAGATCCCCATCGGTTTCTTCATGGTGCGGTCAGCCATCAAAAATCGCATGCTAGTAGGTGTAGGGGTTGCCAGACCGAGCTTCTTGAAAATCACAAGGGGCATTAAGTTAATGCTAGCACCAAGATCACATAATTCCCTTGTGAATTCTACATCCCCTATAGTACAGAGAATGGTAAATGTTACGGGGTCCTCTCTCTTCTGTACCAAGGACCGAGTAGAGATAGCACTATAATGTTGGAGCTCTTGTGAGAGCTCCTGACTCATGGTGCGCTTCTTCGTCACCATATCCTTCATGAACTTTGCGCACCCGGGCATCTTTTCCAAAGCCTCAATCAGTGGGATATTGATAAAGAACCTCTTCAACATGTAAAGGAAATGTTTGAACTTACCTTCCTCCTCCTTTTTCTTTAATATTTGTAGGAAGGGAGGAGGATGTCGAGGAATGGGTTTTAATTTTGTTGGCGCAACATTGATGTCCTCAGTCCAAACACCAACATTTTTAATTTTTACTTGCTTACCAACAACACCCTCATCACGAATCTCATCATCATCTGCAGACATAGGAGGATCAGTAGTTTGCTTCTAACTGTGAGTTGTGATAGCCATACACTGCTCTTCATTCTTTGCATTCCAGATAGTGTTGTTGGACAAAGTACCCTCCTGGAGTTGATTGAGCTTGTTCGAGATCTAGCCAAACTGTTGCTCGAGCTGAATAATTGCAACTGAATGAGACTTGATCTTTTGATTATTACTGGAGATGTCAGTCTTCATCCCCTCAGTGTCTCATCCTGTGCATCAACCTTATTTAGCAATCTATCAAACATCTCCTCGACCTTGGACGAACCTACACCAGTATCACGATTGTGGGGTGGAACATAAGTGTCGCTTCTAGAACCATCTCTGCAACCCCACTCAGTATCTATCTCTTGGCCTCTATGTCGATCATAGAAGCTACCTTTGTTATTGTTGTTATAGGCTGCCTCACATTCGTTGTTCCGACTCTTGTTTCCTTGCCCTTGGCACCAGTAGTCCAGATTGAACCCCTAGGCGTTGGGCCAGAAACCCTCTGTCTGCTCATCTACGAAACAAGTCTCATCTTCAAATAGGGTTCCTCATACATGGGTGGTCGGACAAGCTCATGAGTAACTGCATTCACCTTCTCAGTATTCTTCTTCATCATCAACTCCATATTGGTACTAATCCATGCAAGTTCCTGCATCACTTCTTCACTGACCTATGCTTGCATCGGAGTAATAGTAACAGCAAATGAGCTCTTTATTGAGGCCTTGTCCCTTGTGCCCCATGCACGATTTTCTTTGACCACCCTCTCTATCCTCTCTGCGATCTCCTAGAAGGTATGATCTATGAACGATTCGCCCATGATGGTGTCAGTGACTGCTTGCCCGTTCTCATCAAGGGCTCTATAAAAAATTTCAACTAAGGACTTATCTACGATCTTGTGGTCAAGAACCCTTCTTAAACACTTTGGAAACTGCTCCCATGTAGTACCAATTGAATCACCAGGTAACTACTCAAAGTTATTAATCTCTGTTTCAGTTTGAGCTTTTTGGAGATGGGGAAATACCTCTCCAAAATGATTATCTGCAATTCAGCCCAGCTGGTGATCGAACTCTATGGGAGTTTAGCCAACCAAGACGTTGTATTGTCGGTAAGAGATAATGGGAATACACGGAGCCCAATGACATCCATAGATACATTTTTCCCCCATTACACTCTTGCAGACAAAAACAATATTGTGCGGATCCTCTGATGGTAGCCCTGCGAACAGCCTGTGATTTTGAAGCATCTGCAATAACCCACTCGACATGATGAACCTAGTGTCATCCAGAAGTAGAGGTAACACTATTGCTCCAATGACATCCATATCCATCGAGTTCAGCTGATATTGATTCCAATCATTTGTTGTGGCTTGAAGTCCCTCAGGTTGTGAAATGACTATTGGTGGGTTGTCCCCATTAGGATTCAATGTAGCGTTCACCGAATTCTCAATATCATTATCGGGTTTTCAGGCCATTCATCTTCTAGTTTGTTCAACCAGGATCAAAAGGAATCAAGAGAGTGCCCCACTTTTAGTAGTTGGCATACATTGTTCACCTGCACCCTATATTAAAATATAAACAACAAAAACATAAAATTAGGGAAATACAGAGCAATCTATCAAATTACAGTGTGCTAATCAAGTCTAGTCGTATTCCCCAGCAACGGTGCTATTAAATGCTCTCGACTCTGCGCTTACACTTAGCACACATCCCTACTAGGAGGTTTTGAAGAGGCCATACTCAAGTATTTAACCTAACATGGGTTAGGATCGTTCCCTCGAGTAATATGGTAGACTGCGAATTATCACACTCCTATTAATTGAATTGATATACTCTAATATCTCTCAGAAACCAAAAAATCGAACACAAACATAACGAAGGGGGGTTTTGTGATTAAAATAAATTCTAAACTATAACAGCAAATTGTTTGTGATCAGTAGAGAAACAAACTAGGGCAATTTGTTCCCCATAAATTCCTAACTAAGTGTTCTTGGATACTTGCGACTCTTTTCTAGTATGTAGGTGCAGGATAGTAAGTTAAGTTCTCCTAAATCCTTGATCGGGCATCTAGGTGAATTTCATTACATTACTGGATCGGTCTATGTGATGTGGCGTTACTAACCCTTACTTGTAATCCCTGACCAAAACTACTACCCCTAGTAGCCTAATTAGTTGAAAAAATGTCAATCAACCTCTGTTAATTACTTCTTTTCCTATTCGTCACCTCCTGGATTGGGCAGGTGATACTAGGTGAGTTCTACCGTAGGCCTTCCATTAAAAATCAGTTAAATTAAAGAAGTTAATTAATACATCCTAAACACCATTTTGAACATCAACTCCACCTTCATTAGATTCCTCAAGTTGGACTTCCAATCGGACCAATCTATATATTTCCTTTGCCAACTCTTTCTTTCCTTCCTCAACATGGGTCGTATTACCCATTCACAACCTACTAAGAGCGTCAGCAATAATGTTAGCTTTACCTGGGTGGTAGAGGATGCTCATGTCTTAGTCTTTGAGCAACTCCAACCATTTTCTCTACCGCAGGTTGAGCTCTTTCTAGGTGAAAACATATTGCTGACTCTTGTGGTCTGTGAATACGTCAACATATGATTCATATAAGTAGTGGCATCAAATTTTGAGTGCAAACACCACCGTAGCCAATTCTAAGTCATGGATTGGATAATTTCTCTAATGGACCTTGAGCTATCTAGAAGCATAAGAAATTACCTTTCCTTTTTGCATCAACACACATTCCAATCCCACTCTAAAGGAATCACAATAAATGACAAATGCATCAGTCCCTTCAGGAAAAGTTAATATTGGTTCAGTAGTCAATTTGGTCTTCAACTCTTGGAAAGTTTTCTCACATTCATCAGACCACTGAAACTTGACCTTCTTCTGAGTCAGCTTAGTCAATGGAAAGGATAGAGAAGAGAACCCGTCAACAAATCTGCGATAATAACCACCCAAACCCAGAAAACTTCTTATGTCAGTTGGAGAAGTGGGTCTAGGCTAGTTCTTAACTGCATCAATCTTCTGCATATTTACTCGAATACCATCACCCGAAACAATATAGCCTAGAAAAGCCACGAACTTGAGCCAAAACTCACACTTGAGGAATTTTGCATACAACTCACTATCCTTGAGCGTCTGCAAAGCAATCCTAAGGTGATTAGTATGCTCTTCCTTATCTCTGTAATACACCAAGATATCATCAATAAACACTATCACGAATATGTCGAGATACTGTCTAAACACTTTGTTCATTAAGTCCATGAAAGTTGTAGGTGCATTTGTCAACCCAAAGGACATTACCATGAACTCGAAGTGACTGTATCAGGTTTGGAAATCTATCTTCATGATGTCACATTCTCTCACTTTAAACTGGTTATAGCCTGATCGGAGGTCTATCTTGGAGAAAATAGTGGCACCCTGAAGTTGGTCAAATAAGTCATCAATTCTTGGAAGGGGATATTTGTTCTTAATTGTCACCTTATTCAACTGGAGATAGTCTATACACATCCTGAGGGTACCATCCTTCTTTTGAACAAATAGGACAGGAGCGCCCAATAAAGAGACACTCGGCCTAATGAAGCCCTTATCCAAGAGATCTTTCAACTGCTCCTTTCAGTTCTTTCAACACGGTTGGAGCTATTCTATACGGAGGAATAGTTATGGGCTGAGTATCGAGGAGAACATCAATCCCAAAGTCAATCTCCCTATTAGGAGGGACTCCAGGAAAATCATCAGGGAAGACATCAGGAAACTCATTGACAACTGGAATTGACTCTAAAGGTGGAGACTCTACATCATCAGCCTTAACTCACACGAGCTAATAGATATACCCATTAGAAATTAGCTTTCTATCCTTAAGGTAGGAAATGAACTTACCCTTAGGCACTGGAAAACTACCCTTCCACTCTATAACAGGCTTATTCAAAAATTGGAATTTGACCGTCCAAATTCTATAGTTGACCAAGGCATAACTGGCGTAAAGCCAGTCCATACCAAAGATCACATCAAAGTCAACCATCTCTAACTCAATCAAATCAACAAGAGTATCCCTATGATAGATGGACACTACACAATCTTTATAAACCCTTCCAGCTATGATAGGCTCACCAATAGGAGTAGCAACACTAAACGGCTTAAGAAGACATTCAAGAAAGATCTCAAACTTACTATCCACATATGGAGTCACAAATGATAAAGTGGCACCTGGGTCAACCAAGGCATATACATCATAGGAAAATACTCGAAGCATACTCGTGACAACATCTGGTGCAACTTCTTGATCCTGTCGATCGCCCATCTCATATAGACGGTTTGTACCCCTGCCCGTATTAGTAGTGGCACCTCTCTGATTAGAACTGGCTGGTGGTGTTGCCAAAGACAGAGCTCTATTACCTCCCTCACCCCGCCTTCTCATTGGGCGCTCATTCTAGAAATGATCGGTCTATCCATACTTATAGCAAGCATTTGTGCCCTCATGGTACTCAACCAGGTGGAGTCTACTGCACTTGCCACATAGTGGTTTCCCCTTCGAACCTTGAGTCACACTAGCTTGGGATTGAGAGCCCTGAGCTCTAGGATTTTGATAGCCCTGTGACTTTTGATCATACCTGTTACTCGAAGTTGGTGCACTTGCTGAGGATGGTACATAATTTGAAGACCTCTTCTGAAAATAGGACATATCCCCCTTACGTTGCTTCTGCTGGCTAGGCTCATGCCTTGATGATTTAGCCTTCTTACTCAAATGCTCATCCCTATCTCTCTTTTTATCCTCCTCAAGTTTTTATGCATAGACCATAACTCTAGAGATGTTCGTGCTCAGAATCAGCAATGTCTCTTTGCACTCCTTTGTCACATGCTTGCCCAAGCCAGATATGAACTTCCTCATTCTAGATCTCATGTTAGGGACCATCTCAGGAGAATACCTGGATAGTTGTATGAACTTGAGGCTATATTCTTTGATAGTCATCCCCTCCTGCTTCAATTTGACAAAATTCTCAACCTTTGCTTCGCTTAACTCTCGTGGAAAGAAGTGGTCAAGAAAGGCACTCTCAAAATCACTCCAAATGGCAGGTTTAGCATTCTCACCTCAGCTTTCTTCCCACTGATTGTACCAGACATTTGCCACATCCTTAAGTTGATAGGAAGAAAGTTCAACTCCCTTAGTCTCGGTCGTATGCATCTTTTTTAACACCTTCCGCATCTCATCAATAAAGTTCTAAGGGTATTCCTCAACCTTAGACCCTATGAAGGTTGGTGGGTTCATCCTCAGAAAATCTCTAAGTTTGGTTGCAGTAGTTGTCTTTTGGGAGCTAGAGCTAGGGGTCTATGATCTCCAGTTCACACTCTAAGCGGCTACTAGTTGGGTGAGCATAGTGATAGTTACTCTAAAATCAGCTTCTGTAGTAGGAGTAGTGGATGCTTATGGAACACCGGTGGGTCTATGTTGTCGACCTCGACCCCTCATCTTCATCTGAGTAGGCACCTCAGGTTGAGGATTCACAGCATTGGAGGCTAAAGCATCTCTTTGGGTGGCGGTACACTTAGGAGGCATGATCTGCAAATGCGTAATGCACGAATCAGATAGATATTTTAATAGAGTTAAACTCTATCTCACGAACTCAGAATACAAGAGAAGTGTAACAATTCCTAATGTCCTATAGCCTCCTACTTATAATGTGTGGTGCACAACACACCCATAAACAAGACAATACTAGACACGGCTTCATAGACTCCCTAGGACACGTGAACTCTATACTCTGATAGCAAGTTTGTCACGCCCCGGGAGTGTATCTTTGGCGTTGTCGGTACTCAGAGACTATTTCTAGCCCCCAAGAGAACCACTCGGCTTCATCACATTCGTTCAATCACAATCTAATAGCGAAAGACATCAATAACAAAGAATACTCAATGAAATGAAATGATAATATGAAAATCAAGGTCAAAGGTCAAACAATCTTTCCATCAACTAAGTAAGACTAGTGTGAAAGAAACTAGCCAAATATAACATCCAATCATAACTCAATAGTCTAGTCTATGAAGCCTCTAAACATCTAACTAAGTGGTGCCAATGGCAGGTCCATGGCTACCTCAAAAAAATAAAATAGAAAGTATAAACTCAAAGATAAAAGATAAAACATGTCATCCTCCAAAAGTAGGGGAGGACTCACCAATCAACTGAATGTAATAGGTCCTCAACGATACGCTTGTTGATGATTGCTAGTACCTGTCTCTGCATCATGAAAAGATGCAGGCCCAAATGGGCGTTAGTACGTGGAATGTACTGGTATGTAAAATGGCATAATGAAACATGTAAAGACAGAATAACATTAACTCAAATAGCTCAAGTCAAGAAGTAAGGAACTCAGTCATCAAGTCAAAAGTCTAAGGTAAGAATGAAGTTTAGATAATGATTACTCATATACCATCTCATCTCATCCACTCAGAGTACTGTCAATACCTATTTGGGAGTTTCTCTAATCGACAACCATCACTTATGAGTTGATAATGATACAACGAAGCGATGTCATTTCCACATCTATCCAATACCTTGTCAGGATAAAACACATCCCATCAATGGATCCACAATAATAACACCAAGTCCTCTTTTCCGGAAAATAAGGAATTATCAAATTTTATAGTTCAATCCTCTCCTACGCTGACCACGTAGTAATTGAGTTTGAGTTGAACTTACTCTTACTCAATTCAGTGCTCAATACTCCTCCCAATACTCAACATGCTCATAATACATCCACCCTATGGTTAACTCATTCATCTATTCTCATTGGACATTCGTCAACTCAATTCATAACATCAATTATCAACTCTTTGGTTGCATTCTTTTAAGGTTCAGTTCTTGATTCATAAGGGCTCAATCATGCATCATTTGGATTCATAGCATTCACAAAAACAACAACGAAGTTAAAAACATCCAGGGACTTTATAGACTTTTCAAGCTCAATTTATACTCATGCATGCCCATTTAAGTGTAATATGCAAAAATATCAAGAATTCATGCTAGGGTTCATATTGAAAAGTAAAATCATTTATTTCAAGTTATTAATTCATGAAAACTATAATTCATGCATAATTATACAGAAATACATTAGAGTTTCTAAGAAAAACCTTCAAGAACATCCATGGAAGACTCAATTTGTTCACAACTCCAATAACTCGGTCTATGGGGCACATGGATGAACAAAATTCATGTTTTGATTAGTCTTACATACTTGAAAATTCGAATTTTGGAACTTCTTGGAAGAACTCTCAAGTTTATGCTTCAATCCCTAGCTTTTTTCTCCCTTGAAACCTTCTTCTACTTTTCAAGGATGAGTTTTAGCGTAAAAAGAATCAACTGATATGTTTAGGGCTTTATTTAGGTATAAAAACGTCAAGTCTAGGCTTTAAAAGAGTGAAAAAAGACCAAAATAACCATTTAGAAAAAGCTGTCAAAAGTCATCCATGGACCACTTTTACGGCTCATGAAACGTTCCACGACTCATTGTGCACTTTCGTAAACTTTTGAGCTCATTTTTTAGGTTACTAGAACATTCCATGAGACCAATCGACGACCTGTAGAACACTTTATGACCCATAGATGGAATCGTGAAGTCTGGGGCTCAAAATTGATTTTCTGGACTTTTCCACGAGACCTAACTTTATGGGTCGTACTTCAATCCACCACCCGTATGTGCTTTTATGGAACTACTCTACTCTGACAGTGTTCAGTAAAACAGCCATAACTTTTGACTCCAAATTCCAAATGAGGTGAAACTAGTTGCATTGGAAAGAGAATTTAAAGAACTTTCATTTGGTAGGTGATGAGACATCTAAATATCTATGTGCTAAGAGGTATGATCATTTAAAGTTGATCCTTGCATAATCTATCGCTATAAACTCAATCTATATGAAGGTTTTGAACTCGACTAAGTGCTAGAAGTCTCTAATGACCCTAATACACTTCTAACATATAAGAATAAGGCTTGAAACATAGGTAAATATAAGAATAGAGTTATGGGGTATCATAACTCCAGATGTCATAATTGTCACCATTGAGTTTCTAGCATTTTCTTAATTAAGTTAGCAATAATGCTTTTTAATGCCATGTTTGTAGTTTAAAGACAATTACGCATTTTTTTATATATATATTATGCATGTGTAATACATACTCAAGTAAATTCATTCTAATAAAGGTTTAACATTTAGTGTTAAATCGAAAGAACATATAAGTATTTGATCATTATTTATGATCTAAATATCTAACCAAAATTAAAAATTAATTTCTTAATATGTATTTTAATATGATGAAGACTTTAATCACAAAGATTTTTAAGTCTTATAATTTACACCATATTATAGAGTTACATAGAGTAACAACTGAACCAAAATAAGATTTAAAAAAACCATACGTATATTCATACTATATCAAAAAGAACATAATACATATGTTGAAATAAACAAACTTATTAAAATGACATGTCATTTGTAATATAGTTCTCCCCACTTAAATTTTAAATAACATATATACATACCAAAAGGTACGTTAGATCAAATCTCGTGATATACATTAACTATTCTCTCTCCCGATGATTTATGAAGGGAGTCTACTAATATAGATAAAGTTTTTTGGTCTGTGAAATCTACATAACTTTTCAGTTCTACACGCTTTAATTCAAAATATTGAATAAAGTTAGCAACTAAAATAGTAGGGGATATATGAAAAGACTTGAACTCTTTTAGTTTCTCCTCTCTTTCCTTTTGTATAGTCATTTCATTCCTTCAAAAAAAAATTATTATCTTTGAGACACCAGTTTTAATGATCTCTTGTCCTCGAAAACTTGTTCTTTGATATGTGATCTTCCACTTTTTTCTTAATTTGATATCTAGAACTCCCACTTAAAATGATTTGAGTTTGTCCCAATTCAATCATATCTAAAATAGGAATTAGAAATATGGTTGATACCATTTAATGCGACAACCTATATTATAAATTTCTAATAGAAGGAAAAAAGATCAATAAAAGAATTTTATAGTTGGAAGAGAGAAAACTAAAAAAAAAATCATAACCTATTTATTTTTCATCTGATTTTCTATTATGATACATTTTCGGAAAACTTAAAACAAATAGATCATGATTATATAATTTTCAAGCCAAAAACTTTTAACAAGCAAATCACAAAACAGATGTAGTTTTTCTGTTCAAAAATAGTCAAAAACTATTAATTATTCAAAAAATCATATCTCACTCGTTTTTAATCTGTTTTCACATATAATATATTTTTGAAAAATTCAAAACGAGTAGATTATGATTATATAAGTTTTATACCAAAACCTTTAACAAGATATTTCTAAAACGCATAAAATAGTTGCAGTTTTTTTGTTAGAAAAATTATCAAAAATTGTCAATCTTCAAAAATCATATCTCACTTGTTTTTAATCCTTTTCTCTATCATAATATACTAGCACGAATTTTGCGCGGTCATAAGTAATCTAATTAAGTTTATATATTTTAATATTAAAATTAATAAAATATCCTAAAGTTATTAAGTTCTTTCTATATAGAAAATTTAGCATTATAAAAATATCTCAAGAACTTTTATTAATTTAATATTAGTAAAGTCCTAATTATCTTCAATTATATTTTTTTATTATACTATTATTTCTCGATATAATTGATTTTTCAATAGTGTTTGAACTCCCAAAATTGAATATTAAATTACTATAATACCCCCAACTTAAAAATCAATTTAGTATATTTTTTATATTTACTTAATTATATTATATTAAAAGCAGATAATTTTTTCACATCGAAGAATTGTGACTTTTTTGAAAGGTTGTGACCTTTTTGATGAGTTGTGATTTTTTCGTAGGGTTGTGACTTTTTTGAAGAATTGTGACTTCTTCGAAGGGTTGTGACTTTTCTGAAAGATTGTGACTTTTTGAAGGGTTTTGACTTTTCTTAAGAGTTACTTTTTCGAAGGATTGTGACTTTTTCGAAGGATTGTAACTTTTTCGAAAAGTTGTGATTTTTTCTAAGAGTTGTAACTTTTTCGAAGGGTTGTGACTTTTCTAACAACTTAAAAATTAATTTAGTATATATTTTATATTTATTTAATTATATTATATTATATTGAAAGTAGATAATTTTTAATATTGAAGGATTGTGACTTTTTCGAAAGGTTGTGACTTTTTCTAGGGGTTGTGGCTTTTTTGAAAAAGTGTGACTTTTTCAAATGGTTGTGACTTTTTTGAAGGATTCTGACTTTTTTGAAGGATTCTGACTTTTCTGAATGGTTGTGATTTTTTCGAAAAAAATTGTGACTTGAAAAGTTGTGACTTTTTTGAATGATTGTGACTTTTTCGATTGATTGTGACTTTTTCGAAGGGTTGTGACTTTTTCAAACGGTTGTGACTTTTTTGAAAGGTTGTAACTTTTCATAATAGATTAATTGAAGGATTGTGACTTTTTCATAAGATTGTGACTTTTTTAAGAGTTGTGACTTTTTTTAAAAGTTGTGACTTTTTCGAAGAGTTATGAATTGTGACTTTTTCGAAAGGGTGTGACTTATTCAAGGAGTTGTGACTTTTTTAAAAAGTTATGATTTTTTTCAAAATCGAAGAGTTGTGACTTTTTCGAAGGGTTGTGACTTTTTTGAAGGGTTGTGGCTTTTTCGAAGGGTTGTGATTTTTTCAAATGGTTGTGACTTTTACGAATGGTTGTGACAGGCTAAATTAAGTAGCGCTTAATCAGAAATAACGTCTTTTGAATTTTCTTAAATTTCTGTTAAACTATTTAATTGATATTTTAAAATATTGAAATATTTAAAGAAAAAGTAAATAAGAATTATGTGAGAGTGTCACGTAGGTAGGCCTAACATTCTCTTTTATATATATATATATATATATATATGATTTTCAGAAATTCCAAAATGAGTAGATCATGATTATAAAAGTTTTATGCAAAATATTTTAATAAACTATGTCCAAAACACATGAAAATAAAAACTGCTTTCTATAAAGCTTGTCAAAAATTATCCAAACAAAAATATTTCAACTTAAACTTATAAAACAACGATCTCAAAAATATTGAGCAATTATAAAACTATTCTCTCCTTTTTTAAAAGGGATTTGAATAATAATTGTTCGTCTTCTAAAAGAATAATGTTGATTGTTAACTATTCTATAAGGTTGAACCGTTTAACTTAATTGCTCGACCTTTATTTTAGAATCAAATTTATTCTTTATTTATTAGTTGAATAAAATTAAATAGGATCAATTCATATAGACGACTCACGATCCCAAAAATCTACTAGCAAATTCAAATTTGAAACTTTAATTAAATAGGAAGTATCCTAAGTAGGGAAGTGCATTTTTTATAATTAAAAATAAAAATTCATTTTTTGGGTAGTAAGTTTTAATATATTTTTGTTAAGTATGGTAGAGTAGTAATTTTTATTATGTAGTATTTTTATATTTTTATTGTGTAGTATTTTTGTTATATTTATTATCAGTGCATTTTTTATACTTTTAATTATTTTCATAATACTCATTTTTGGGGGGTAAGTTGGGGATAGTAGTAAGTTTAAATATATATTTGTTAAGATTGTTAAGTATGGTAGAGTATTTATAATATTTTTATTTTTCATTATCATAATTTTTTAATGTGTAGTATGTGTAGTGTTTGTGTAGTGTTTTTATATGTATAAGTTGAGATTTTTTTTTTTTTAATTATTTTCATATTCTATGTCATTATATCTTTCATTGTCTATTTCTTCTAATTCTTTAAACCATTCTTGATTAAATTTATTCAATATATCTTCTTCATAGTCTAATTTTTTTGCCATATATTTCTTCTTAAATCTTCTATAGGTAATTCTCTAAGTAGGTAAAAAATTAATATCTTATAATTATCT
>JBCEWC010012124.1:0-16107 GCA_038996855.1 Solanum aculeatissimum
TCAATTTAAAAGGGTTAGGGTTCCTAGGATCTTCAAGGATGAAAGAGGATCCTTGAATCAAGTCCCACATACCTTAATTTCACCAACAATTTGCAAAGTCAAACCTAGTCAAGATCTTCTTCCACAATTTCTCCAAGCTTTCTTCAATGGAGGCCAAGAGGGTTTTGGAATTTCAAAAGAGAGTGTAGGAGAGTTTGAATGGATGAATGAGAATTTCGGGAATGATTTAGGGGTTTATAATACCTTAGGGTACCAAAAAGGGGCTTAGGGAAATGTTAAATCACAAAAATGCCATTAATAAAACGGAACTTTCCGAGACTAAGGAGAGTCAAATGGTTGCTATAGGGCCCGTCAAATGGTTGAATGTCCATGTAACCCTCCATAAAAAATGACTTAGACAAATTTAGACCAACCAAAGCTTGTCCAAGCTTCTGCCCCATTTAATGGACCACCAAACGGTCCGTTTGAGGTCTCAAGGGCCATGGGGTGGTCCGTTGCCCTTAACTTAGTTTGTGGGGTGGGTCTTGGCCACCCCAAGTTCTCTGGACCACTTTACGGAACCCCACATGGACCGTGCAAAGTTTCACGGTCCGTCTCAGATTCCTTGGGCCATTTTCAGGGCCTATCTCCAATGGTTTCCGAATTTCAGACAGCTTTCCTGTTTTGGCCATATCTCCTTCATCCGAACTCCAAATTGAGTGAAACCACTTGTGTTGCAAAGCTAACTCAAAGAGCTTCAATTTGATATGTGGTATCTCACATGGTTCATCCCACATCAAACGTTATGACATTTGAAGTTGACTGCTGAAATTGTCCCTCTTGGCCACTAACTAGCCCTATTTGCATTCGGCCACTTAAACTCAACCCGTGGCCACCAAAACACAACCATGGCTTGTAGTAAATCCTATAATGCCAACCATAAGTATATTTCAAAAATTTTCGGGTTGTTACAACGTGCCACCCAAAATATCCTCGGGCTTCCATAATAAATATGTAACTAGAAATAATTATGGGCCACCTGCACATCGAGCTGCCAATATGGAGCAATTTCTCCATTCATTTTATAATGAAACAAGGTACTACATTCCTATCAATTTCTCACAACTTCGGTGAAAATCTCATCAACTTTCAAACATTTTAATTTTCATCAAATGACTCATTTTAGACATACAAGAGGACAAAATAATCAAGGGCATCCAACAACCAAATTAATTCAACCACATTAGTCATTTTCCAAATTTTAGAATCTTTCAAATTCACAAGTCATTATCAAACACATAACATAAATATAACTAAATCATATAATCTGAAAACTCGGCACTTTGGTCTAAGTTCGAATTCCCTAACAAGCCATTTTTACGGATTTCTACGGCACAACACAAAGGGCTTCCTAGACTAAGGCTTCCGGTCAAAATTTTCAAAATTTATAAATTTTCCAATCCTCAATATTCCATTTCACAATATTTCTACTAATTTACAACCTATCCATGCAATACTATTCAAATTATATAGAATCGATCCAAGCCAAGTCTAAAAAAAGAGAAAGCCATAGCCTACCTCAAAGTAAAAAAATATCACCAATCGCTACTCCAGTGCCTTACCTTTCCGAATAGCCTCCAAAATGATACTACTCTATCAAATTATTAATTTACAAGTCAAAATCAAATCAATGATACTCATATTTTCACAATTGAATTCAGATTGAAATTTGGTTAAAAAAATTGACATTGGAACCCGTGCACAATTTTACAAAACTAGTTTTGTCACAAGTTCCCAATAGGATCAAGGCTAATGGCAAGTATGATTCTCAACAAAGCGCCTGTTGATGATATCTAACACTTGTCTATACATCATAAAAAGATGTAGGTCCAAATGAATATCAGTATGTGAATTATATGAGTATGTAAAATAGCTTGGAAACAATAAGCTCAAATGTACTCAACTTCAAGTGATAATGAAACTCAATAAAATATCAAAAGTCTATAGTATAATATTTTAGGGAAAGACTCAAGAGTATATAGTGCAATGCAATCCAATCATATTGAGTACTAGTATGTCCTAATTTGGGAGTTTCTCTAACTAATAACAATCACGTATGAGTCGGTGATGATACAATAACGTGATGTTATTATCACATCCATCCAATACCTTTCCAGGGTAAAGAACATTCCGCCAATGGATCCACAATCAATCACATCAACTCCTTTTTTGGGACAATAGCAAAATATCTGGATTTACATTTCAATCCTCTCATGTGTTGGTTACGTAGTTATTGAGTTTGAATTATTATTTACTCTCACCCAATTCGGGGCTCGATACTTCACCTAAGGCTCAACATACTCATAAGACGCTAATTAATCCCTTATGTTAACTCATTCAATTAGTCGCATTGGACACTTATCAAATTCAATCCATTAGATCAACTTTCAACTCTTTTGTTTGAAATATTCTTTTAGAACCAGTTCATTACTCATCAAGACTTTATCTCATCCATCATTAAAAATCAAGATATTCAAATACAAGAAAATAGAGTTAAAACATTAATATTTTTATAGACTTTTCAGGCTCAAATCATACTCAACTTATTCTTATTATTTATTATTACCAGATCATACTCAAGAGTACCCATTTAAATGTAATATATAATAAATTCAAGAATTAAATCTAGGATTCATGTGAAACAGGGTATAGACAGTTACTCCAAGTACTCAATTCATATACACAACTATTTATATGAAGATACATAGGAATTTACAAGAATTTAGGATAATTTGTGAGAAATTAATCCTGGAGAACTTAGAGAATCAATATTGGCTTCAATTCTATCAAGCGAAGTAGTAGGACACGTGGGTGAACCCAATCCAATACGTTTTAGTTAGCCTTACATACCTGGAACAAAGATTGAAATGCTCAAATGTAGAAGATGTTGCTTGATTATTTGAACCCTAGCTTTGTCTTTTCTCCATAGCTCTAGTTCTCCAAGTCTTAGTATGTAAATGATAGGAAAATCATGATTAGAAACTGATATAGGATAAAAGACGTCATCAAAATGATATGCATTAAGTGTAGAAGGGGTGAGGAAAAGATCATAATACCCCTTATTAAAAATAAGATTGGTTGTAAAAATTTGACCTATTATGAAATAAGTCTATGCCGCGGACTTGTTCCACCCCAATTTAGTTTTTCACAAAAAAAAGTTATAGTGATTTTTTATCCAAAATTAAATAAGTCTGCAACGCGAACTGGCCGCTACTCTTCTGGTTAAGATATTTCACTTCAAAAAATTATCTTTTGATTTGGTTGGCCTAAAATTAAATCAAGACCACTTTCTCATATAATTTTTCAATCTGATTGACCAGCCTCAGATTTATTGAAAATATTAGAGATGATGCATTGTGTGAGTGTTCTATTCTTTAGAAGTATTTTCGGAAATTTTCTAGGGTGTAACATTATCTCTCCCTTGGAATCATTCATCCTCGAATGATGAGTAGCTAAAGATGGACTCGAGGTATAAATAATAATTAAGACTTAATCAATCAACCAATCAAATTCTCTAGACAATCAACTATTCAAACTCGAGGATAGACAAATCAATTCAAGTCAAGAGTTAGGACATTACCTTTAACATTCTCCTCATTGGGCATGAAGAGATGCGGATATTTAACTTTCATATATTTTTCAGTTTCCCATGCGGCTTCCCCAATAACTTGATTTTTTACAGGACTTCGACTGACACTGTCTCTTTGGTCTATTATTTACGAACCTAATGATCAAGAATCTGGACAAGAATCTCTTCATAGGACAGGCTATCCTTAACTCCAATGCTATCAATGGGAACTACTAATGATGGATTTCCTAGTACTTCTTCAACATTGAGACGTGAAACACCAAATGTATAGAAGCTAACTCTTAAGGTAACTCCAACTCATAAGCGATATTTCTAATTTTCTACACAATTTGGTAAGGACCAATGTATTGGGGACTCAACTTTCCCTTCTTTCCAAATCTCATAACACCCTTCTTGTGTGATACTTTCAAGTATACCCAATCATTCACCTCAAACTCCAAATCTCTACTCCTCACATTAGTATAAGATTTCTGGCAGCTTTGTGCAGTCTTCAACCTCTCTCGAATAACCTTCACCTTCTCTATAGATTGATAAATAAGATCAGGTATAATCATCTTAGCCTCACCAACTTTAAACTACCCAATGGGTGATCTACATCTCCTCCTATACAAAGCTTTATAGGGAGCCCTTTGAATACTTGCATGATAGCTATTAATATATGTGAACTCAAAGAGAGGTAAATAATCATACCAATTACCTTAGAAATTAAGTACACTAGCTCTTAACATATCATTCAATGTGTAAATTGTGTGCTCTACCTGGCCATCTGTCCAAAGATGAAAGGTTGTATTAAGATTCACCTTAGAACCCAATCCTTTCTGGAAGGACCTCCAGAATTAGAATGAAAATTGAGCTCCTATTTTTGAGATGATGGACAAGGAAACTCCATGCAATCTAATAATCTCATAAATGTACAATTTGGCATAATCCTCTACAGTGTTAGTCGTCTTAATATTCAAGAAATGTGTTGATTTGATCATCTAATCCATAATCACTCATATAGAATCATTTTGCTTTCAGGAACTTGAAAAAACTGTAATGAAGTCCATATTGATCATCTCTATAATGACCCTCCAGGTCATTTATATGTTCAACATATTTTGTGTTAGTTAGAGCATTCTTATGGTGATCCCAGGTTATTTGTGACATATTAACACTGATAGTTTGGTCGCGTGATCGTTCGTTTGGAAGATATGCAGCTCTTCGTGTTAAAGGCTTGTTTAAAATTTAAAAATGAGTTTAGTAGTAAAGTTTGAATAAATGATTTCAAAATAGAATTTTAACACTTTTATTAGCACCAAAATAGTCAAATTAGGCTAGAAGCATGTTTGGTTAGAGTACAATTATTTTCGGTGTTAGTTTATATTGAATGTTGCATTGTAGCCTTCAAAATAGGGCAATAGTTGACTTTGGTCAACATTCTTAAAAACCACCCAAATAAAAATTATGACAGTGCGGTTAGCTCCAAACGTCGAGTTTGGCCTAGAATAATCTTTTATTTGGTTTTCGAGGTTTCTAAGTATGTTTTGGGCCCCTCGATAGAAATTGAGTAAAAATAAAACTAGGAAGTGGGACCTAGATTTGATCTTAATCACAACTGATAGGAATTTTGACTACACCTTGAGTTTGAAATGTCATTCCAATAAAATTCCATAGATGGTTATGTTTTTCGACTTGAGGTGAGTTTGGAGCATCAAAATCATGGTTTGAATGGTTGCTGAAATCTAAGGTGGCTAGGCTGATGCTGCCGAATGAGGTTGTACCACGTGGCAGTGGCGGGAAATCAAGCATATAATTGAGAAATGTTTCCAGATTCATGCTAAAAGTGAGAGCAACTTTCCTTCAATGATATTATGATCAATTTTTATCCAACTTCAGTAATTCAAAAGGCTAACTTGTGTATTTTCCTTAGAGAAACATTGTGGAATTATTGGAAATTGCATTAGGTATGTTGTTTGAGGTAAATTTTGTGGTTTTTCCATTGTATATTGTTGTTGATTACCAAAAACTTCAGATATTGATATCTTCATCGTTCAGAATTGGAATTTAGTAAAATTTTAGTCTAAATTAAAGAGCTTTCCGAGATGAACGTTGTGTTGTTATCAGATTCTCCATATTTTACTGCATTTTAAGGTAAATTGATGAAATAGCTTATGTATGTCGGAATTAATTTTTGAAAACTTCATATTATGATTTTGTTGTCTCTTTAAGTTGGATTTCAATGAAATTTAGATCTATTCAATGCGTTTTCTCGAGGTGCATGCTATGGTAATGTCAAGTTTTTTTATTTGAGCTACGTTTGGGGCAAAAATGCAATTAAAATTGTTGTACATATTGTTATATATGTAAAAAATATTTTTATTATTGGGTTGTTTTATATTGTTTTATATATCAAATTGAGCTCAAATTTAAGGTATAGGGTAAAAAAAGTATGAGGATTATTATATGAAATTCTTTTTAAAATTTCGATGAGGGCCCTCACTTTTAGGCTCGAGATTGATTGAAGCCATATTTCTATAATTTTAATGTCAAAATGACCGTATTGATGCTATGACTCTTCTTTTGGCAGTTGGGCGGTGTTCTGAGATTGTATGGAAGGAAAAAGCACCTGTAGAGTGATCAGCGATGTGCGCGATCAATATCCAGGTAGGCTACAGTCTTCCCTCCCTTAGACTGAGCGGAATAGGTGAATTTTGTTTGGGGTTGACTGTCTAGGGAGCGGAAAAAGAGGTTAAACTCTATACATGTTGAGTAAGATTACATTAGTTGTTATCTATGGATATTTTAGCATTTGTTGGCATGTTGAGGGTACTTGTGGATAACATATGAATTCCTATTGTATCTCTTGTTGGCTGGAATGATAGAATGGCTATTGACCTATTGAGGATTCCTTTGGGAATGATCTACTGATTCTTTGTAGCATATTGATTGGATATTGTACTTTAGACTATTTAAGGTAGACCAAACTATTGCTTGACATAGTGGCCATGCCTATGAATGTTGTATTCACTGTCTACTACATATATGTTTGTCTATTGTTATTGTTAGGTCTTAGTCTAGGTGTAGGCTGGTGATGTTCTAGACCCATGTTGGTCAAGATTGGTAGATAGTTATACATGTGTCTGGGGTGACTTGAGAGGCATAGATTCGTGTAAATCGGGATAGTAGACTTGAGTCTATAGAGTTGGTCCTTAGATAGGCTATGAGGAGATGGGAACCCAATTTTCATACGATTGGTTGGCTACCTCGAGCAATCCCGCGATACGTTATATTCTTCTCGAAAAGGAGGGGAGCTAGAGATGTCACCTTGAAACTCAAAGTAAAGTCTCATGTAGTTAAAAGCCTCATCCTTTCCCAAAAAATTTCTACCTATCATCCAGTTATAGGGCTAACAGATAGGGTTCAGCTACATACCATATACCCTGGTTTGAGGCCATGTCATCTAAGGTGATACTAGATTATACCCAGGTCTGAGGCCCTATTGTTTAAGGTGATGCGATATTGGATTACATCCGAGGTCTTAGGTCGTAACGTCTAAGCCAATGTTCGAAGGTATTCGAGGTCTAAGGCCTTATCATCTAAGGCAATGTTCGATGGGTGCGGAGATTTCTGTGACTTATCTTCGGGCAGGCTATAAGATGTATTTGTAAATCTTGGATTTTGTTCCCTTATCACATTCATTGACTTGAATGATATATATACTTTTCTTCTTGGAATTCACTCTCTTTTAGATGTATAGCACGAGGTTGTCGGTGAATGTGCTTAGGACAATAGCATATTTGATAAGAGTTGTGTCAAATGGTTCCCAAGCTGGAGGTAGATCAGTGGTTTCTCAGTAGGATTTGTCATCTATTTCCAATTACTTGATTAGGTTTCTAGAATGGGTTGGATATAATCCCACCTTCTTCCCTATAGAGTCAAATTTGAGTCAGGGTTTCGTCAAAGATTGACCTTACCACTATGTTTGGCATCAGAGCACTTGGTAGCAATAAGACCTACCTTTCCTCAATTTGTGAGTCATGTAAGGGTTATAAAGCGGGAATGCCTTTCTATATTTAGGGGTTATCAGTTAAGTGATGATTTTTTCCCTACCTGATCCATCAACCCTATAGTGCCAATGTTAAGAGGTCCTGAGGTAGGTGATAACATCCTCAGTAGGCAGAGGTCAAGATTGAGTTTGCAGGATTTTTAGGGTGACCATTCAGAGCATGAGGTCTCATCAATCACAGCTAGGTCTTGTTTAGTCCCAATGACAGGCCCGACAATTCCAGGGTCTTGGGACCTTAATTCAATCGGTTAGGGGTGGTCCCTTTGGTTTTAAAAAGGGTTAACAAGTTGTTAGGAGTAGAGACTCTTATGGATGATTCTACAAGAGGGTTTAGTGGGTTGGGCCTCCCTATATAACAAGTTAGAGAGTGAGGGATGCAATGTGGGCCACCTTAGGCCAGGAGGGTATGGACTTGAGCTCTACCTACCATAGTCGCTATTACATTATAGGTCATTCTTCTTAGGATTATTATGATTGTGACACATTGGATCATTGGGTGCGAGTTTTCCCCAGGTGGTCTTTGATGTTCTAGGTAGGAGTTGTTGGACTTTGTCATTTGTGCAGAGATCTATGCCATAGATCTAGGAAGTGCTCCCAACGTAGCATGGCTAGGCAGTCAGCTCAGCCAGATCATTCTTAGGGGTTTATACTGCATCCGATTAGAGGTAAGATACCGAGTATTATTGGAGGCAGCACAGGTATGCAAGCATAGATTGGTCATGGTCCCTCCTATACTTTTGTAGGCCAGATCGATGGTGAGGCTCCAAGTGTTGCCCAGCGATGTAGTTTTGGGGGCCTTTGTGCCCATTAGTGCTTAATTATCCTGTTATTCTCTTTGTATTGTTGTTTTGGTTTGCCTGGACTTGTGTATATTTGGTGTTGCAGGTTGATTTCTCTTTTTGTAGTAGTGGATCATGATGATACTGGAATTACATTTATTATTATAATATGATGGTATTAGTAGTTGAGCTTAAGTCTCTTACTCTGGTTGACTTTCTAGTTGGTTTTCCTCTTATGCTTAGCTTGGATGTTTATTCCTTACAACTGTTGTTATTAGCTGGAGTAAGGTTGTTGTCGAGAGTAGCTATGATGACATGAGTGGTTTCGTAGGTCTTCTTAGTGGAATTTATTATTAGTAGGGGTAGGTATTCCAGATAGTTAGGTTATCGGGTTTTCTCTTTGGTTTATCGAGTAGATTCAGTATGTATTTGGGTTCTTAGGTAATTTACATAGTTTTGGCTCGATTAATTGGGAACTAATACTAAGAGAGGAGTTGAGGAAAGTCTTGGTAGTTTGAAGCAAATTAAGTTCTATTTCTCAGTTGAAGTATTATTTAGCATTGCTTATTCTATTAGGGCACTAGCGGATCTAGCAGAGCATGCAGGCCCGACATCTCTATCTTGTTATGCCTGAGACTATAGTTATTCTTGACTTTTGTGGAAGAAAGTTTTTATCGTAGTAGATGTTGTAATGACCCCTCAGAACATTTATGCATTTTGCGTACTTTGCACCGGTTTGAGCATTTCTATGGCAACCCCAAGTCATTTATAGCTTGTTGGAACTGATAGTTCGGTAGCCTGGTCATTCATTTGTAAAATATATATCTTTTCATGTTAAAGACTCATTTAAAGTTAAAAAATGAGTTTAACAGTAAATTTGAATAAAGGCCTCAGAATGAAATTTTCACTGTTCCATCTCTAGAAGGGTCAAATTAGGTTGGAAACATATTCGGTTAGAGTACTAAGGTTTTGGTGTTAGTTTATACTGAATTTTGCATTTTAACCTTTAGAATAGACCAATAGATGACTTTGGTCAATATTCTTATAAAATGTGCCTAAATGAAAATTTTGATGGTGCGATTATCTCCAGAACATCAAGTTTGGTCTAGAATGACTCTTTGTTCAATTTTTTAGGCTTTTGGGTGTGTTTTGGGCCCCTTGATAGAAATTGAGTAAAAATGGAATTAGGATGTGAGACCCACATTAAATCGTAACGACCTCATATGAGAATTTCGACAACATCATTGAGTGTGGAATGTTGTTTCCAATCAAACTCCATATAAGATTTGTGTTTTTTAACTCTGAATCAGTCTGGAGCATCGAAATCAAGGTTTGAATGCTTGCTGAAATCTGAGGCAGTGAGATTGACGTGGCCGAATGAGGTTGCACCACGCGATTGCTGCAGAAAATCAAGCATATATTTGAAAAATGTTTCTAGATTTGTACTAAAAGGAGGAGCAATTTCCTTCAACGATATTATGATTAATCTTTATCTGATTTTTGTTATTCAAAAGGCTAACTATGTACTTTTTGAGAGAAATGTCGTTGAAGTGTCAAAAATTACATTTGACATGTCATTTGAGGTAAATTTTTTGAGTTTTGTGTCGTATATTGTTGTTGATTGCTGAAAACATCGGATATTGATATCTTCGTCATTCAAAATGGAATTCAGTGAAATTTTAGTCTAAATTTATGAGCTTTCTGAGGCAGACGACGTGGTGTTATTGGATTCTCCAGTTTTTGCTGCATTTTGAGGTAAATTAATGAAATAGTTATTGTATGTTGGAATTAATTTTTGAAAACTTCATATTACAATTTTGTTATCGCTTTGAGTTGATTTTTAGTGAAATTTGGATCTATTTTGTATTTTCTTAAGGCACATGCTGTGGTAATGTTGAAATTTACTATTTGAGCTGCATTTGGGACGAAAATATGATTAAACCTACCGTACATATTGTTATATACGTAAAGAAATATTTTTTATTATTGGTCTATTTTATATTATTTTATGCATTGGATTGTGCTCGAATTTGAGGTACATGTTTAGGAAAGTATGAGGATTATTATATGGGCTTTATTTCAAAATTTTGATGTGAGGTCACTTTTTGGCCCGAGATTAATTTAGCCTATTTTCTATAGTTTTAATATCAAAATGATTGTATTGATGTTATGATTGTACTTTCGATAAGTGGAAAGTGTTCTGAGATCATTCAAAAGGGAAAAGTGTCAGCAGAGTGATCAAAGATGCGCGCGATTGACATACAGATAGGCTACAATCTTCCCCCGTTATACTGAGTGAAATATATGAATTTTGTTTGGGGTTGACATATTAGGAAGCAGAGAAAGGGGTTAAAGTCCATACATATTGAGTAAGATTACATTAGTTATTATCTATGGCTCTTTTAACATTTGTTGGCATACTGAGGGTACTTGTGGCTATCATATGGATTCCTATTGTATCTGCGACTGTCAAAGTTGATAGAATGGGTATGAACATGTTAAGGATTCCTTAGGGGATTGATATGTTTATTCTCTATTACATACTGATTGGATATTGTACTTTCAGTTATTTGAGGTTGACCAAATTGTTGTTTGACATATTGAGCATACCTGTGACTATTGTATTTACTATCTACTATATTTATGTTTGTTTGTTGTTATTGTTGGACCTTAGTCTAGGCTTAGGCTAGTGATGCCCCATACCCACATTGGTCAGGATCGGTAGAAAGCTATACTTGTGTCCGAGGTAATTTAAGAGGCGTAGATCCTTGTAGATTGAACTAGAAGACTTTAGTATATAGAGTTGGGCCTTAGATAGGCTATGAGAAGACGAGAACCTGATTATTCATATCATTGGCTGGCTACATCGAGCGTCCCATGATACATTAAGTTCTGCTCCAACAAGAGGGGGTCGACAATGTCACCTTGAAACACAGAGTAAAGTCTCATATAGTTAAAGGCCCAAGCCTTTCCTATGTAATTACCACCTATCCCTGGTTATAAGGCTGACAGATGGGGTTTAGCTACATACCATATGGCCCGGTCTGATGTTATGTCGTATAAGGCGATACTATATTATACCCCCAATCTGAGGCCCTATAGTTTGAGGCGATATCGGATTACATCCAAGTTTTGAGGCCCTATCATTTCAGGAATAATTCAAAGGTGTCCAACGTTTGAGACCCTGTCATCTGAGGTGATGTTCGATGGTATCTGAGGTCCAAGGCCATTATTATCCATATCATTTGCGTGTAACCATATCCACATCATTAGTGTCTATGTTGGGTCTTATCTTGGATCTAAGGCCAAGATAGGTTCTATATCAAGATTCAGAACACTTAAGTATCATTGGGCTATGGGACCACTTGAGAGTCGACCTTGTGACACTAGACCTTACACCTACTCACCCTATTATTGTCCATGGGTATATCTTCTTGGCTTGTAGGGGCCCAGTTGGTGTACAAGCATAGAAAGTAGGGCCTTACACCCACATACATCACTACCTAGCCATCCAGTCCTTGGTTACTTCTATGTTCACCAGTATATGTATTGAGGTTTTGTGATTAGATAGTCATGGAGTTGTATTGGATGTATCCCTACTTTATTTACTATTCTCACTCAGTTGGACTATGATCTACTTTCTACATTTGTTTTGTAGTGCAGGTCCTAGAACAAGCTAGGAACATCGACTCTTTCTATGATAGTTATATATTTGAAGACTAGTGGTGAGAATCGGAAGTCCGTGGATCCTTCCAGTCTCTTTTTATATACATGGTAGTGTTTTGTGACTTGAGACTTGTTGTGTATATGATTTTGGTTCTATATGTGTATTTAGAGTTGTAGTATGGTCCAGTGTGTTGTATCTTGTCTATAATAGTTCTGTATAGGTGACTTCAGAAGGGTGTTTTGCTCTAGTTGTGTTTATGTATGCTTGGTGCTAGCTTGATCTTATGTTATCTATTTGTTAAACTATTTTGTTGTGCCCGTTACTAGCTGTTTTGGGATAGGGTTAGACTTGCCTATCATGGGTAAGGTAGGCTCCCTCATGACCTATAAAGTTGGGTCATGAAAATCTCCCACTTTTATTTAGGAATCTCAAAGTTCGGTGTCAATCCATATGACCTTTGATACTCAACTTTAACTTGTTGACAATTCGGGCACTTGAAAACAAATTCAGCAATATTTCTCTTTATTCCACTCCACCAATCGACTTCTCTCACATCATGGTACATCTTTGTAGATTTAAGGTGAATGAAGTATCTAGAACTGTGGGTTTCGACAATAATCCTATCTCGAACACCATCAACATTTTGGACACACAATCTACTTTGGTACCTCAACACCCCATCTCCCCCTTCAGAGAAAACCATCACTTTTTATTTGTGAACAACTTCCTTCAACTGAAGTAGGACAGGATCTTGGTTAAGCTTTTCCTTCACCTCTACCCTAGAAAAGATACAGATCTATTCCAAACATTAACTCTACCTTTATTAGACTCCTCTAATTGAACTCCCAGTCTGGACAATCAATTCACCTCCTTAAACAATTTTTTATTTCCCTCTTCAACATGGGAAGTACTAACTATAGACAACCTACTAAAAGCATCAGAAACAACATTAGCCTTACTTGGGTAGTAGAGAATACAAATGTCATAATCCTTGAGAATCTCTAGCCATCTTCTCTGTATCAAGTTGAGCTTATTCTGGTTGAACACATATTGTAGGCTCTTGTAGTTAGTGAACATATCCTCATGCACTCCATACAAGTAGTGGTGTCAAATCATTAATGCAAATACCATGGCTTCCAACTCAAGGTCATGGATGAGATAGTTTCTCTCATGAACCTTAAGTTGTCGAGAAACATAAGCTAACGCTTTGCCTTTCTACATCAACACCCAGCCCTATGACTTGATGAACTATGAAATTATGCATAGGTGAGCTCAATTATGATTCAAATGCTCTTATACTCAAGGATTATACATGTTATACTCTATTATCATGATTTTAACTTAATACTTGTGTACCCATGCTTTAATCTCATCTCTCATCACATGATCGTGCACGTACAAGGCTTGTATATGGGAATTTGAGTATGAATGATAACATGATTTGAGCATAAAACTAATATAACATGACTTGATTATAATATAAATATGACTCCAACATGAACATAAAAATGGCATTATTATGAGTTAGGGCATCATGAAAACCATCCCATAAATAATCAATCTTCATAGCATTTTATAATAATATAGCACACATAGCTCAAGTAACATAAGATATTTTATATTTTATACATTTGAAAGAAATTCATGTAATTTCATAACATAGTCATAACTTGAAAATTGAAGGAGAAGAGGAATATTTAAGTTTTGTGGAGAGAAGAACTTCACTAATCAAACCCACATATCTTGGCTTATGAATTAATGAGGAAAAATCTGAAAAGGGATGCAAGAAATCCAAAACACTACCTTTCCTTCCTTGCTCCTTGAGAGTTTATTGCCTTAGATATTTTTAGGGAGATTGAGTGAATGAGAATATTGGGGATAAAAGGGGTATGATATAGGTAGTATAGGGCCTTAACGATGTAGTTTTTGACATAGGGTATGGAAAAAGGTCAAAAATATCCTTTATTAAAATTGTTGGGACCTAATCTACAAGACCCATCTATGGCTCATAGAATGGAGTACGGACCGTAGAATAGGGGTTTCATCCTATTGGATTTGGAACCCTTTAAAACCATCTCTGAAAATTAATCTACAATTTCACTTTATGGCTCGTAGGTCATGGATAATAACCCTTTGTCTATATAGTATCCATTTTGAGACAATGTTTCTTTTTATTCTATTTACCTTATGTTTGAGGGTGAGTGTGGGACTTGTCTAAGCCTCCTGCCTTGTCTAAGTTAGAGTTATTATTTGATACTTAAGCATGTATGTATTAATTGATTCTATCTTTTAAGTTATGTTGATTTCCCTTAATCCCCCCCCCCCTTAGTTTCTTCTTATTTTATGTAATTACTAATAGTACACTTATGTATTTTATGAGGCTTGTTTGGGGTACCTTTGAGCTCCCTATTCTCCATGTCTCTCCTAGGCCCTAGGCTTAGGTTGTGATAGAATCCTCCAGAGTTTCATGGTTCTAAGATGGATGAGGATCCAAGAGAATTTATTGATAAAGTGTATAACATTAAGGCTATCATGGGAATATCATTGGAAGAGAGGTAGAGTTAGAGGCCTATCAACTAAAAGGTATTTCTAGAGTTTGGTAAGATTAATAGAAGGTGGAAAGGATAAGGGAAACTAGTCTCGTAGCATCAGAAGAATTCAAGGGTGCGTTTCTTGACTGTTTCTTTCTTTTGGAGCTGAAGGAAGCCAAAATCCAAGAGTTTATCAATATTCACCAAGGAGGCATGAGTGTGAGGGAGTATGCCCTCAAATTCACTAAATTGTCAAAATATGATCCATTCATAGTTTTTAACCCAAGGGAAAGAATGAGTAAGTTTGTTTAAATGTCTTGGACTTGTTGTCCAACGAGTGCAAGATGGTCATATTGGTCAAGGAAATAAACATTTCAAGGCTTATGACATATCCAGAATAAATTGAAGATGAAAAGTTGAGGGTGAGGGCTAGAGAGTCCAAGAGGGCTCAAGTTTATGGTGATAGTTTTTCCCACCAAAAGTTGAGAAATGGTGAAAGTGATCACTTCCAAGATGGCCAAAGTGATTCCGAACAAGGCACATCTGAAACTACTCCAAGGTTCAAGAAAACACCCAATCTCAAGGGGAGAATTCAGGTGCTCAAGTTATTCCCTTTGCAAGAAGTGTAGGAAGAGTCACAAGGGAGAGTGTTTAGCCAGACCCAATGCATGCCTTAGATGTGGTTAGCCAGGTCACTATGCTAAGAATTTTAGGATTAGAGATAGACGACCTTAGGAACAGGCTCAAACTCAATTAGATATCACTTCAGGATTGGGTGGTGGTCAACATCACAATAGGTTCTATGTAATTTAGGCCAGATAGGAAGTATAGGAGTCCCTAGATTTGGTCACGAATATGTTACGGGTCTTTGATTATGATGTATATGCTTTTCTTGACTCGAGTTCCAATTTATATTTTGTTACTCCCTACCTTGCTATGAGATTTGATATGTCTCCCGAGGTCTTATTAGAGCCTTTATCTTTTTATAACCTCATAGGTGATGCTATTTTAGCCTAGAGATTTTATAGATTATCTAACTTTAGTGTTCCATGAAGTGACTTCATGTGACCTCATAGAATTTCAAAATGACTAACTTTAATGTTATTATTGGCATGGATTGGCCTCATGTTTTTTGTGTTTCTATTTATTGTAGAATCCAAGTGGTTAAATTTTAATTTTCTAATGAGCAAGTCCTAGAGTGAAAGGGTACAAATTTCGTATTTAGAAGTGTTATGACCCGGATAGGGGCCTAGATGTGACATGGCTAAGGAGAACTCGAAAGTTCTCGATCAAGCCATCATAGCATCATTACACACATCATCGGTTCGGAAGCACGGAAGCAAAACACATAGCACATAAGCTCTAAGGGAATAGGTGCTTTGGACTCAAGCTATGGGGATGTTGTCGGGAATGGGATAAACATGGATTCACATAACACATAGAAATTATCTCTA
>JBCEWC010012125.1:0-16107 GCA_038996855.1 Solanum aculeatissimum
GCATTTTGCTCCCTTCAAAACACAATTAAGAGAGAATAAAAGAAACGATACATAGAAGAATTTCTCCTCCTCTTCTGTTTTTATTCCGCATATAGTTAATTCTAGATTCAGTTTTATAACAGAAGATAAAATATTAATAATCATAGTAAGATTTTCAAAACATTAATTTAATAACAAATTTTTGCATTTGAATTTGAAGATTATGTGTGTGTAACATGAGTCAGAAAAAAGGTAACTTTTAATTCCAGTATGTTTGGTTACAACACGAACACAAGTAGTGGTGCTTTTTTCCACTCAGTAATGTTTGTTGCAACAATATATGAGTTGGGTGCTATCATTTCATTTCTGTACTACACATTCTTCTTCTAAATTCTAATTTTCTAACATAAAGGGGGGTCTGCTCATATCTTCTATTAATGCGGCTATTGACCTGACACATGACATAGGGATTAAGAAATAGTAAATAATATGAGTAATTTTATCAAATCATCCTTTGAATATAATTAATACAATGTATTGAAAAATGTAACAGGGAAATAACTATGATTAATGACAAGGATAAATTAAGAACTGAATATAAAATTATTTCTTGATTTCATAAACTGGAAAAATATTGTTAGACATCCTAAAATAGTATAGGGGTCAAGTAAAGATGGACGGAGAGAGTATTTTCTTTTTCTTTTTTTGTCGGGTTTTATTTCACTGCTAAAATCATTCACTGGGCCCACTCACGTCTTTTTTTTTGGGCCACATTTTCTGTTTTAAAAAAGTCAAGGGAGTAGTTAGGTCTTTAATGTTTTTTTTCTTTTAAAGCTTTCTCAAATTAATGTCTCTATTATTCTTGGACTCACAATTTTTTAATCATATGGTCACCTCAGAAAAACAATACTCCATTTGTTTTAACTTATTTGTCGCATGTTGACTTATACTAAATTTTAAAAAATAAATAAGATTCTTGAATTTAAAGATATGTAAACAAAATATTTTTTAATCTTAAAAACTAAATACTATTATATATCACGGTAATTAAGTAAAAATTAAATATTATTATATACCAAAGAAGAAGGAACGCATTTTATAACGCGAGGTTAATAGATATATAAAATTGTCACTTTCACCATACTAAAAAATCCATAAATTAATTCAAGAATTTGGCTATATTTTTTTAATAAAATAAATTTTAATTCTAACTCAATCAAAAAATTTAGCTCAGATTGTCCAAGTTTATTAGTTTAATTTTCTTCATCTTCTGCGGATACTGGACTCAACAGCTAAAAGTAAACTTGTTGAGTAGGAAACTTTATGCATGATATGAGAGTCCAATAGAATAATATATAATAATTGAGATGGACTTAGTTATGTGTACCATCTTAATAACATAAATTGAGGTGAATATATATTATTAGATGTAGGGTAAAATAGTTATTTCTTTTTCACTTCTCAGTACATCCTATAAACTCTAGCTTTAATTTCTTCATTTTTCATCTCAATTATAATTCTTCTATCCAAATTGAAACCGACAAACCACATCAAAGTGATTTTGAAAAAAAAAAAAGATTAGTTATTTAGTGAAAAGAAAAAATTTGACCACGACTGATTTGATTTTAATTAAAAAAATAAAATCAAATCGACATTATATTTGTATAATGTTCATTGTATAACATAAGGAGAATATAAAAAAAATTTAATCTCCAAAAGGCGTGTTGCGATCATGCCTAGGTGGGCAGTTCATAAGGGGTTGCTGGGACCTTATATTTCTTAACATATAATTTCAAGTGTTAACTTACAATTTTATGATGTATCTTAAATTTTTATATAATTAAATCTCATAAACATCTACTAAATAAATACCAAATTAAACCATGCATGTTTATTTTTATTCTCTTATTAATATGAGTTTCATTATTTTTATTATTAATGACATTATATTTTAGCATAACTTCATGACTTATTTCACTTTTTATTTAAATTTTCTTTAAATCGTCTTATAATTATATTATTGTATTTTATTGGGACAAATGAAATATTTTTATTGTGGAGACTTTACCGGGGGAAAACCCAAAAACACAACTCGATTTATGCAGGGGTGGAGCTACATTCATCCAAGGGTGGTTAGATGAACACCCTTCGTCGATTTTTTTTTTTTGAATATATAGGTTAAATATAGATATTTTGATATATATCAATTGTTGAACTCCCTTGACACAAAAATCACCCATCTATGTTCTAAAAGTATGAACACCCTTGACAAAAATACTGGCTCCGCCACTGAATTTATGGATTAAAAAATTAATATATAAAAAAGTTGTACACCCCTAACTGCAAAGCAATGAGTAGTGACATATATTTTCTTTGGTGCACGGGCGCCTTTATGTTTGACCAAAAGAAAAATATATTATTAAGTCATTAATTGTGAAATGGTGATGAACAAGTGGAGAATGTGTTGTTGAGATATATGGGAACATATATTATTACTTCATCCTCAAACATGAGCAACAGCAGCATGCATTAGATTCTGGAAAATAATACCATCATCAATTATCAACAAAGAATGGAGCTAAGATGTTGATTAGAACAGTGGGAGGAGATAATGGATGAGCTGATGCGATCTACTCAACAGGTAGTAGTGATTGAAGAGACATGGGACAAATTTAATTAAGGGTGTCAAAATGAGCCCACATATAAGTAACTCGTTCAATCCGTCCAAAATTTTATGGATTGAGTTCAAGATAATTTTAATTGAGTTCAATCTCAACCTGTTCAAGCCTTAACCCATATCAAAAGAATTTTCTATTGAGTCCAATTTAATCTCGAATTTCAAGCCGTTCTAAAACTCTTTACTTGCATTGATGTAATATATGTTTTCTATCTATTATATATATATTTTTTTTATCATTTATCAATCAATTTGTAACTTTTTATTTTTATATTTTGAGTTGAAATTTAAATTGTGATTATAAAAAATAAATAATAATATGTTAGAATTATTGAGATTGAGCGGGTCAAATTGGGCAGGTCATGACCCAACCCAAATTTTAGTCCATTTGAGCTCAAAGTAAGTTTGGGCGGGTCATAACCCAACGTAATTTCTATTTCAACTCATTCTAACATTTTCAATTTCAACACAACTCGCCCGTTTGACATCCCTAGATTTATTGATAGGTTAGCAGTTTAGAGACAAACTCTAAAATCTAAAGAATTGAGATTGAGCAGGACCAAGACAAATTCAATATCGCATTGGATGAAGCGGACAATTAAGAGCATGAATGTATATAGATTAATTGGGATGAGGTGAAAGCCCCTAAGGCAACGGGATATGTAGTGGGAATAATACATGTACGTACGTAAGGCTAGAGAGAAATGTTGGAAAAGGAAGCATTTGCTTCAAACCTAGATATTACAATTACTGAAAGGAACGAGAAATTTGTCCATCGACAATTCGTCAAAACTCCCTATTTCCTTGCTCTAAACAACACTTTATTTATATATTTATTCTTCTCATCAATTCACGTGTTACTCAAACTGCTGCATATATAATTACTCTATTTATTTTTATTCATCCACAATAAATTTTCTACACTTCCTCAATTGTTTGGATGCTTATTACATTATCATGTTATATATTAAAAATTTGATGTACAACCAAAAAAGTAGGAGGCTCAACATTATCAGTGTTAACTCGCACGAGGTGATGGAGACATCCTTTACAGATTAACTTTCTGGTCCTAAGATAAGAAATAAGCTTACCCTTAGGTGCAACATAATTTCCTTTTCACTCTAGGACAGGTTCATTCGGGAATTGAAATTTAACAGTTCGGGTCCTACAATCAATAGAGGCAGAGCAGGCATGAAACCAATCCATGTCAAGGATCACATCAAAATCAACCATCTCCAATTTTATTAAATCTGCAAGGATATCCCTATGATGCACATATACTACACAATCTCTATAAATCCTCTCGGCTAGAATAGACTCACCAACAAGAGTGAAAACAGAAAAAGGTTCAAGCAAACACTCAAGAAAGATCTCAAATCTACTAGCCACATATGTCACAAATGACAAAGTTGCACCCGGATGAAGCAATGCATAACAATCAAAAGTAAAAACTTGAAGCATACTTGTCACAACATCTGGTGTAGCCTCTTGGCCCTGTCGGTTCTCCATCACATATAGACGATTTGTTCCACCACCCATAGCGTTAGTGGCACCCCTATAATTTCCCTTCGTTGGTGGCACGGTAACAGAAAACTGGGCCTTGTTCTTCCGCAATGGACATTCCTTCAGGAAGTGACTCGTCTAGCCACACTTATAACAACTATTTACTCTCTCTTTACGCTCTCTCAAATGCATCCTGCCATATTTTTCACAAGGTGGCTTCCCTTTCGAGCCAAGGGTCACTCAACCGTGAGAAACCTATGGCCTAAAGTTCTGTTGACCTTGGAACTTTTGATCATACTTGTTACTCGGAGCTGGTGCACTGCTAAGGATGATGCATAACTATTAGATCTCTTCTGAAAGTAAAACTTATCTCCCTTGTTTTGCTTAGACTGACTAGGCTCAAGCCCTGCTGACTTGGCCTTTTTTACTCAGATGTTCCTCCCTATCCCTTTTCTTGTCCTCCTCAAGTGTTTGGACATACACCATGAGTCTAGAGATGTCCATGCATGGGATTGGAAAAGTTTCTTTGCATTCCTTCTTCACATGTTTACCTAAGCCAGATATGAACTTTCTCATTCTTGCTCTCATGTCTTGGACCATCTATGGAGCATACCTGGATAGTTGGATGAACTTAAGGCTATACTCCTAATTGACTGCCAACCCTTCCTACTTCAGATTTACAAAATCTTCAATCTTGGCCTCTCTCAACTCCTGGGGAAAGAAGTGATCAAGGAAGACATTCTCAAATCACTCCACTCGACAGACTTAGCATTCTCACCTCTACTCTGTTCCCATTGGTTGTACCAGACATTCGCCACATCCTTAAGCTGGTAATAGGTAAGTTGAACTCCCTCAATCTCAGTAGCATGCATGATTTTCAAGACTTTCAACATCTTGACAATGTAGTTCTGGGGGTCCTCTTCAACCTTAGACTCTGTGTAAATTGGTGGGTTCATCCTCAGAAAATCCCTAAGCCTAGTCGCAACAGTTGCCTCTTGGGAGCTAGAACTAGGAGCCTGTGAAGTTTGGTTACCACTCTAAGAGGACACAAGTTGGGTGAGCATAGAAATTGCTCCCCTAAACTCAGCCTCTGAAGTGGATGTTGGCTAAGCAGTACGCGTTGGTAGAACTCTAACGGTCGACCTCGACCTCTTGTCTCCATCTGGATAGACACTTCTGATGGGTGATTCTCAACGTTAGAGGTTGAAACACCTCTTTGGGTGGTGGTATGCTTAGGAGGCATGATCTTCAAATACGTAACACACAAATTAGACAGATACTTTAGTAGAGTTAAACTCTATTGCACGATCTTAGAGTACCCAAGAAGTGTAATCATTCCTAATGCCATATAGCCTTCTGCTTATAAAGTGTGATGTACGACACACCCATAAACAAGACTCCACTAGACACGACTTCATAGACTCCCTAGAATACTTGAACTCTTTGCGCTGATATCAAGTTTATCTCGCCCCGGAAGGGTACCCTTGGCATAACTGGCAATTGAAGAACCATTGTTGATTCTCCAAGAGAACCAACTGGTCTCATCGTCACATCATACTCAACAATGGAAGAAAATACTCACATAAAAGACTATGAAGTAAACTGAATAATCAAGTCTTTATATAAATAGAAATATCCAATAAACAAGAGTTGAAAAGAAATAACAATCAACGTCCTCTGCTCAATGTATATGAAGCCTCTATACTCATCTAGAAGGTGACAAGACAAGTCCCGAGCTATCTAAAAAAGAACTAAATATAACTACTCAACATAAGCTAGAAAGAGCTCCTCCAGGTAGCAAGGAGGGCTCACCAACTCTGGTAGCAAGAAATCTGAACCTTAATGATGTGTTTGCTGAAATCCTCTATCACCTGTATCTACATCATTAACGATGCAGATCCAAACGGACGTCAGTGCATGGAATATACTAGTATGCAAAATAGCTCAAGAAACAAATAAGGCTCAGACATCAATCAATCAACTCAACTCAACAATCAACTCGACAAGCCATGGCTCTACTCAATGAATATGCAGATTTAAGAATAAAATTATTCTTTAAAAATATACTCAGTATTAATGCAACTCGTTTAAAGTAAATATTTCAAGTCACCTCATGGGTTACTTGGGAGTTTCTCTAAACCGACATAACTCCCACACCTTTAGTTTAGTGATGCACGATGAAGGTGACGTCATTGCCACACTTGTCCAAAATTTTCCAAGGTAAAGGAAGATCAACTCTCTATTGGATCCATCATAAATATCCATCTTTTTAGGACATGAGTCATCCAAATTAACAACACAACTATCCAACACTGACAACATAGTTTATTGGTTAGAGTTTTTATCTACTCATATCAATATCGATGCTCAATACTCCTCCCAAGACTAAAATATGCTCAACTCAATCAGTCCAATCAACTCTTTAAGCTCACTCCAACCAAACACAATCAAATCATTCAACAATCAAAATTAAGACTGTCAATCATACATACTAGAAGAACTTATCAAATAATTTAAGATGCTAACTCATACAATCGTTTAAGCTTCAATTAATCATGACTATCACATAAAATACATACGTAATATGCATAAACAAGTAATATGCTCCTCATGCTCAATCATACTCAAGTTTATCAAATCAGATAGTCATAATGTGATCTCAACTCAGTCAATGCAACAAGTATTATATGAGATAATGCAATATAGGTTTCATAAATGTCAAACTAGCATGCAACTCTTCAATTTACTCACAAATATGCATGAAAACTCAACAAGAAGTAAGAATAACTCAAAGATTAAGATTATGAGATTTCTCTGCTTAATATTTAAATTTTAAAAATTTTAATTTCTTGCTCCACCTTGGACCCTCATCTCCACCCCCCACTTAGCTCCCCCGGTCCCTATCCCCACCTCCCATTCCCATACAAAAAAAAAACTTATTTTTTACAAAATTTTTAATATTTTACTCCACCCCACCCCACCCCAAGCCCCTACCCCTACCCCCAACCTCCCAAAAAAGAATTTAAATATATATATATTTTAAAATAAATTCAAATTATGAAATATTTTCATGTAAAAAACTAGAATTGTTTTTTGAAGATTAATATTAGAAAGAAGAAGAAAAAATGGTATTTCTGTTTGAAAAATAATGATATATATAATAGTTATTAAGGGTAAAATAGTCATTTCAACCTTCTTTCTTTTTTACCATTTTGTGCCTAAAAAAGTCAACCACACGCTGAAAAATCATGTAGTGCATGCGTTTTGCCACCTAGGATGACTATGCTTAAATGATTAAAAACGAGTTAGTTGGAGTGCCTATTTATGCATTTTGAAAGTTGAAGTTTCAGCTTGTGATTTGAATCCAAGTTAAAGAGTTAGTTTCAGCTTGTGATTTGAATCCAAGTTGGAGTGCCTATTTATGCATGTTTCTTCTTTCACTTAGTTAAATTTTTGTTTTCCTTTTTAAATTGATCTAGACATCTTACTAGTTTTTTACTTATTTATATTTTAGTTTTGAATTAACTTTTTTGAATAGTTAGTCAAATTAAGTCTAATCGCCGGTCAACCACGCGTTAACGACCATTTCAAGTGCGTAAAACCTTCTTGAGTTGGAAATTTGAACCCAGACTCATTCTTTGGAATTTAAAAAAGATTTTTTTGTTTAAATCTTTTTAAAATTATTTTAACGGTTTTCTTGATTTTTCCTTTAAAAATTGAGAAGCAACTCAATTATTTTCTATAAATTAATTTTTTCTAAGTCTAAATCAATTTTTTTTTAATTGGCATTTTTCCACATAGCAGAAATGACGATTTTTTTGGGAATTTAATTAGGTTCTAATCATTACATTTGACTTATTTGACTAACTATTTGATAATGTAATAAATTCTATTTGCGCTTTATTTGTTTAAATTCAAATATTAAACCGTCATCGCATGACATATTCTCGCCAACTAGAAACTAGATTGCATTAGGATAAGGGGTGGTTACGTGGTTATCCGCGACTGTCCCTTCAGAAAAACCTTTTTATATTTCTTTGAAAATAGTAAATGGGTTGTTGGTTCACGGTCGTCCAATGTCATTTACTATTTCACCCCGTAGTTTGTCCAACTCGGGTCCTAATTTTTTTTTAAAATCAATTCTTAGTCAACCTAGGTTAGAGCGAAACCAAATCCCTTTTTCTAAGCATTTGCCTAGGCCGAATCAATACCTAAGGGGTATTGGGCCCATTAGACAGACCACCTTGAGTCCAAAGTGGCCCCCGACCCAATTGGATAATCATGTTTATGTGTTTAAAATTTAAAAGTTGTACACGCTATTTGATGAACCATTGTCTCTCGGGGTTGGGTATTTATAATTTGAAATAGGCAATTTGTTGTTGTTGAAGACAAACAAAGATGTTCAGAAGCGTTGAGAAGTTCAAGAAGAAAGATTTATTTGAATGCTTAGTTTAGAATTGTACCCCTGCGTGGGACTAATCATTTATATCTCTTTTTTCCAATTATGTATTTCCATTCAATTTATTTATAAAACTTGTAATATAGTTGGGGTAATGGAGCATTTCAAATGGTGTAATACATCCTCTAAATCATTTAAGTCCACCTCTTGCATAAAGAGGTCACCCATATATTATGACGCATTATTTAAAATCTTTGTGTTATGTGTTTTGTAAATATTTATTTGCTTGTTTGCTACATGATTTAAATAAATTTATTTGTAGCTTGATTTTAATTAATATTACTAACATCATCTTTATTTTTCTTACTTTCAGAAGAAAAAATTAATTTGCAATGTCTATCTCTTTATTTGATCACCATATGCATCTTATTATTATGTTCACAAATTTTTATGTAATCTTTTTGCGTTTAACGTACTTTAATGATTCTAGGGAATTGTTTAGACTTATTATTATTTCAAACTTGTGTAAGTTTTTAGTGCTCCCAATTAAGATTTTCTTAAAAAAGAGAGAGTTCACATTCTTCCTTTATATTTTTAGCGAATTTGGTTTGTCATTATCTTTGAATATTCATGTCCGCAACTTGCTATAAGAATTTCCTTTCTAATCTATTGAAATGGATATAATCACTCACATTTAGGCAGAATTCTTCATTCATCTATTTTTTCTAAGTTAATTCACTGTGTGTTTTGCTAGATTTGTGCCAAATAGCATAGTTTTTAACTTTTCACCTTCTTAAGCTCCATCAAATTCCTTCTTTACATTTGTTGCCTCTTAAATTGAGAAACATCAAATCTATTTTTCCAATTTATCAAATAGTTCTTGTTGATACTCTTTCAATTTTTCTTCATGAAGTTGTTCAAAACAACAATTCAAGTGTAGTCGTTCTTAAATTATTTTTTTCTCACTCACTCGATTTAAGTTATTTATGCTATTTTTATTATGAATTATAAAATTTTCTTTTAGAGCACCCAATAATTCTAAGTTTTGGCACGCGGGTTGAGGAAAATTTCAAAGATCTCCAATTATTTGATATTATTTTCATCTTCGAAAGAGTTTAAAAAAATCACAAACATTTAATTTCTCAAGTTCGACCTCTGCACTCGATTAGCCATAGTTTTCTTATCGATTACCTTAATATTGAGCTTGTCTATTATACATCAAAACAAACAACCAAATTCTTTCAACATTAAATTAGTCTTCAATATTTTTTTGGTACATTTCTAAATGTTCTACTCTTAGCCTTTATATCTTCTATCTCATGTTAGTCGTACTTATTCCGCGCTTACAAGTATTCCTTTCTTCCTTAAAAGATTGAATTAAGTTGAGCATCAAAGGGACAGACAAATTCAAGGATGAATCGGCCAAATCAAGCATCAAAACTAATTTTACTAAGAAAAGGATATTCTTTTTAATGATGAATTTTAAGAGGCATTGAATATCATGGTTAGTTTTCGAGTAGCAGTTTTATTTTTTAAAACAAGCATGTATTTTTGCAAGCTTAAAAGATCATTCATTTGTATGTTTTAAGTTTCTTTCTACGTAGGATGAACTACGCTTGACCTGATTTTCTTGGTGGATACATAGGAAACCCATATAGGGACTCAGTCATATTGATTTAAAAATTTTAATATTCTTTTGCATGTAATTGAAACTACGTTTGACCTGATTTCCTTGGTGGATACGTTGGCAACCTACATAAGGCCCGGTCACTTTATTTTTAAATTTTGGTATTCCTCCAAAGAAGGAGAATGAAGCTGATATAATTTTGACATGCGATCGAAATAATTTTTTAGAACACACCAAAGTTTGCAAAATATAAGGGTCAAGAAGTCAAGATTTGATGTTCAACATGAGTCAACCTTTCTCCAACCTAATCATTTTACTCCAAATCAAATCTCCCTTTCTTACATTTTAAGCATTAGAACTTGTCATCTAATCTGTCATTCGTGTTCACTCGTTCTAGATTTAAGTTATCTCCTCCGACTTGAAATTCTTATTTTAAGAAATCAAATAGATCTATTTTATCTAATATTTTATAATTTTGATATTTATTATCTATTCTCGTGCACAAATATTTTATTTTTCTATTACAATTTTATCTTTTTTGTAGAGATTGCCTAGCATTGAACATTATCATTGACTACGAATCTGCATTAAGGACGAAGCTATAATGATCGACAACTTGAAAGCATTCAACAACGACATGGGATTTGTGCAAGCGCAAAGTGATGATTATGAGAAGAATGAGGTTCAAAAAAATAATTTGGTCAATCTGAAAACTACCTTTAGCCTTCTTCCTATCACTACTAGAACTTCCAATTCAACTCCAAATATTTGTTTAACCATATCTCCTCACCAAGCTCTTACACATAGAATCCTTCCACAAATGCCTTTAGTATGCACTATCAATCCCAACAAATTTCAAGTCACCTTGATACCAAATGTCTATCCTCCCACAACTTTATGTCCTTTAAAAGAAGACAAGCATGATCAATTAGTGATTCATTTATATTTCAGAAGTAGAAGGATACTTAATCAATTTCCATGAAGATTTGAAAAAAGAGATCCACAATCTGAGAAAAACTTTGATGAAGCTCAGGAAATTATCAAAGTTTGACGTATGAAAATTTATGTGTGTATTCGAATGTTGAACTTCTGCCAGGGTATACACAACCTAAGTTCAATACTTTCAATGAGAAAGGAAATCTCATCGCTCACTTAAAGGACTATTGCAGTAGATTAATTGAAACTGGACATGTTGAAGCCATACGAATGAGATTATTCATTCAAAGCTTATCAGGGTTGGCACTTGCTTGGTATACTAAACAAGACTTTGACAAACAAGAATATGTCATACGATGGAGGTTAGAAGCTTAAAAAATGCACCCTCCACTATCTAAAGGGAAATTGATCTCTGCCTCCATCCATATTCAAGAAGGGTTGTATTATGAAAAGTTGCTTGGAACCTATGCACGCAACTTCTTTGACTTGATTCGAATTGGTAAATAGTTAGAAAGTGGTATTTAGGGAGGAAAAATTGGAGACAACTTAGCAGCACAAGTTGTCCACCAAATTGTTCAATCAAAGATACCAAAAAATTCGCAAAGCGAAAGGAGATAAGATAACTCAACTTTCATGGATATGTACCAACCTCAGCACTATCAAAGTCATCCGATTTTGCAATCTCAAACCACTTCAAAACTTTGCAATGTGTCTCCTCGCCAACTAAATTTCCAGTATAGCCACCAATAGTTTCACCTAGCAGAATCTAGCTCGCAACGAAAGAAGGTGAAATCTTTCTCCTTCATTCCATTAGATGAGGTATATGCAGATATATTTGAGAGATTGAAAGCAAATGGACTTCTGCAATCAAGAAAAGGATTCCTTCCTAAGTATATGCCTAAAAATTTTGATCCATCCAAGAGTTGTGCTTACCACTCAAATATTCAAGGACACAATATTAAAAAATTTCATGCATTAAAAATCAAGATTCAAATCATGATTGAAAGCGGCAAAATAAAGCTACAACTAGAGCCTGCAACCAAGGATGGAAATATCGCAACCACAAGTGCAATTATTATTAGAGGTACCATCAAAACTGTCACTAAAGCGTTTGAAGAGAAAGTGTTCAACGAGTCAAGAAGACTTGCAATGCTATTATCTTACCACTTGAGGATATTATTGATCCTCCTTTTGAAAGTATCTATTATTTTGCAATCTTTTCTAGACTCTTGTAATGAACTACGTATGACCTGATTCCTGTTAATAGCGGAATATGTAGGCGCTCAATTTGAGTTTAGTCTTAATATATTAAAAATTATATTTCACCCATAGTCAAAACTAGGACAACTTTGCAGATGGCCTATAATTATTCGATAAAGGAGAAGTTGAGATCACAAGCCATATTCGCCATCAAATTGCTTCAATGTCATAGCACAAGAGATGTATATTTAAAGTCAAAACTTCATGGTTCAATGCAAGAAAACTATTTCCTTTTATACTAACAAGTTTTCTTTGAGTAATAAAAGGAATAATTTTTCATTATACTTGAACAATAACACCACAAAGCTTAACATCAAGATAAAATTCGCAAGATTCAGATGACGCGACATAATTGAGAATTAAATTTGAAATTCACAATTTTCTTTGAGTACAAAAATTTCATGGGAAATAAATTTCACCGAGGTGGAAGGTTCCTAAATTATGAGCAGCCCACTACACTATTAATGTTCGCTAATATAAAAGGCATCACACTTTAGATAATCCAAATTATACAAGCACTGCAGCAAGATCTCTGCACTATATTATGAATTTTGCTATCATGACGATATTATACTAAGCTTTCTGCACTATACTTTGGATGTTAAATGTTGCACGACACTGCAACAAGCTCTTCATGTTAGATTATAAATTTTCTCTACTGTAAAGAAATCGCATCAAGCTCATTGCATTATACCAAATTCATATTTGTAAGTTTGCTTCATACATTGGGTTCGTCCATCCTAAAATAGGATATTTTGGGTTCGTCCACCCTAAAATAGGACATATTGAGTTCATCCACTCAAAAATAGGATATTCTGGGCTCATCTACCCTGAAATATGGCACATTGGGTTTCTTCACCCTCGAATAGAATACATTGGATTTGTTCACCTTAAAATAGAACATATTGTGTTCATCCACCCTCAAATAGGATGCATTGAGTTCTTTCACCCTAAAATAAAATACATTGGGTTCATAATGCAACAAGGATTACATGAGATAATGCAATTTAGCGTTCATAAATGTCACACATAATTTAACACTCCAATTTCTTATAACCAACATGTAAATCTTCAATTTACTCGTAAATATGTATGAAAACTCAACAAGAAGTAAGAATAACTCAAAGATTAAGATTGTGAGATTTCTCTGCTCAATTCCTATACTCTAATTTGCTCATGAGGATGAAAGGATTTGTGGATGAACTCAGCCAATGCTTAAGACAACCTTACATACCTGGAACAAAGTTTGATGATCAGTTGACCAAGTTTTTATGCTCTAACAGCTCGAATCCTTAGCTCTCCTTCTCATCCCCTTAGCCCTAACTTTTGTTAGAATGACGTTGGAAGGTTAGGAATGGATTTTAAAACCCCCTTTTAAGCCAAAAAGGACCTATATTGGTCGTGAGTTAAGTTTTAAAAAGGTAGGAAAAAGTCTCAAATGCCCCTAAAAAATGAAAATTTTGTACTACAGTGAGACAAGTCCGCACTGATACGCCCGAACTCACACCTCAAATGAAGTGCAAAGCGGTCATTGACCAAATATAGAACCAAACAAGAGTTGGGGTCGATCCCACAGGGAATACGTGAAAATATAACTAATAGTACTTCGTCTCACGTGTAATTACTATTTCCGAAATAACAATGCATAATGAAAATGGGGGTCTTTAGCACTAGAAGTTAAAAGCTAATTAATACACTTGAGTCTACTGATTACTATCTACAATGACAACTGAGATTTAACAGTGACTTTCTAGACTAAGTTTGTGGTCCCCATGACACCAATTATGATATTCAAACATAGAGCTTTTACGATAGTGATCACATATGCAGAGTAAGTAAATAGTTAACACCTAATTCACCTTCCAGTCCCTCTTAGGTGCATATCGTTCCTTACCTTCCAGTCTTAGAACGTTTGACTCATTTTACTCTTACTTTTCACTCTAGGATACTCTCACCTTCCCATCTCGAGTACTTAGACTAGGTTAACAACCCCGAATTCTACCACAAGAATCTTTTTGTAATCACTACCTCTCTCTCAGATAAATAGTGAATACAGGGTTACCCTAATGCGGCGACTCATCAAGGTTTAAGTTCAATTAAAGACATCTTATGGTGTATATGATAATCACTTTCAACGTTTGCCCTAAATTTGCCTATCTTCCTTAGTAATCATGGTTCCCACAACCCTAGTTGTAGGTTTAACCTAGCATGCTCAAAGAATGTGAATCAAAACAAGATGAAGAAGTCATGAATTATACGTAATTACGATTTGCAATTGCAACTCAACGGATCAAACATAGCAAATCTTTCTAAAAATAGCTTTACAAGCACAATATCTCCCTTGCTCAATGTTCAGCGGTCAATAGTTCTTAAAAACGACCTAAAAATATATTTATACGACTTAAAAAACAATCCTACGCAAACTAGGAAAATTGGGCGTCGGCGACCCGACAACAACTACACGGACCGTGTAAAGTTAAACGGTCTATGTAACCTACCGTATGGATACACTTAGCTCATTGCTTCGTACGCACTCGGCCTGGCCTTTCTGCCTCACTTGACGGACACTTGTGACGGACCGTGCACCGTCACACGGTCTGTGAGAGTCACCATTTGTCTTGCCTTAGCGTTCCGTCTTAACACGTGCCTTGCCAAAGGTTCTGTGGCATTTCACGCTAGGTGAAATGGTCCGTGAACATCCTAACGACCCGTCAAACTGCACCGTGAAGCTTTACTTGGACTCAGTTTCTAGTCCGCTTCCAGTGCGACATTCTACGTTAATCCACGGTCGGTTACATGGCCCGTGAAGGAGTACACGGGCCGTCAATCCTCCCGTGACAGGATACTTAGACACTTTTGACTTGTTTCACCATCCACCGCTCACTGTCACCTCTCACGGTCATCCTCACGGTCCATTTATGATCACACGACCCGTGAAGGTGACCGTGTGAGGCGTGAAATTGCCTTTTTTAGGCGTTTGATGCTTCCCTTCAACCTGTTTTCATTCCTAGCTCAGATTTCCTGAAAATAACACTAAACAAACCGTTAAATACATAAAATTTGCTTGAGAACTTACAAAGATTTTACGTTAAAAGGTTATCTGATATGTGTTTCCGCGACTCATCAACACCCTCAACTTAAAATCCTTGGTTGTCCTCAAGCAATGACTAAACCACAGACTATAACACATGAATACAAATCCCTAACAAACGCCACACAATAATCGTTGCGTTACTCAGAATCACACAACAGACGCACTTTAATTTGCACATGTACCCCAACAGACTTACACAACTCTGGCTAAGCATCATATTACATCCGATTGATCTACTTATACTTCAAGAATCAAAATGGTTGGTTAGTTAAGAAACAAAAGCGTGCACGGATGGTGCCCTCACCACAAAGAAGTCTCACACACTATAGCTATTTGTAAAATAGAGACTAGAATGTAGGCACTCATGCTCCCAACAAACTTTCTACTGACACACAAGTATAGACCATAGGATTGCCCTTATTTTCACCACCTCAACTCTCGAACAACCATTTTAGGATCACTATAGGACTTTTATGGCTTGTAACGTAGGCTCGGGTCAGGGTATGGTACATTTAGGATCGATAGTGACTAAATTAGCCCCTCCAAGGCACTACCTAGACTTAGCCCTCAATTCTTGTTTTCCCTTATCCTCACATGTTGTAGGAAGCATTGCCACTTTTTATCATTGTTAT
>JBCEWC010012126.1:0-16107 GCA_038996855.1 Solanum aculeatissimum
CTCATGTTATGATTTTGGCTTATATTATCATGTTAAGGTTATGGCTTTAATGTTAAGTATGATGTATGATTATGTGCTTAGTGCAAGCATGTTCCTCCCATTCCTGAACTTGCCCCCATAGCTTGAGTCACAAGCCCCTAAACCCTTAGAGCTTATGAGCTACATGCTTAGCTTCCGCGTTTCCGAACCGATGATGAGTGTTATGATGATATGATGGCTTGATCGAGGGTCTTCGTGTCCTATTTTGCCATGTCACATCTAGGCCCCCTATTCGGGTCGTGACATTAATTCAAGGTGGGACTAAGCCCATATCAAGAGTTTCATCAAAAATCAAGTTTCAAGTATGCATATGACGTGGTGATGAGAGGTATGCATGGGCAATAGAGATTCAAGCTTAAATCAACAATATAACATGAAGTTCAAGTAAAATCCATAAGTAAATTTCCATTCAAATCACAATTTAGATTACCCATGCTTAAATCAAGCTTTCAAGGGATAATGCATATTCAAATCCTTATAATGTCCATGCAATTCAAATGTTGGGGCTTAATTCTCTTTAAAACCATCAATCTATCATAGCCCACAACTCAATTTAATCAAATAAACAATAATCCAAAAGACCCATAATTAAAGTGAGCATACATTTCATAAATTAAAGAGTAAAAGAGATTTAGGGTCTTAATGGTTGAAAGGATCCATGAATCAATTCCTAAATACCTTTCCTAGCCAAGTAGAAACAATAAAATTCGGTTAATAAGGAGGGTCTTCCCTTGATTCCTAAGTCAATTCTTCACAAGATCCTTGATGGAGTTCTTAAGAGAGTGATGAAGAATTTCTAAGTGTTTGAATGATTTTTGAATGAGGGTGAATGAATATAGTTCAAATTAGAGGCTTAGAAGAGCATAGGATATCCAAAACAACCTTAGTAAATATTTAAAATTACAAGAAAACCATTAATGAAACGAGGACTTAAAAGAGTCCAGGTGGCCGTCGAAGAGCCTAAAACGTCCCGTGCAGTGGCTCACGGATAATGTACTGGTCCTTGGTCCTTCACTTGGCCAAACTCCAGGCTGGGATTCACTCCCACGGAAGGATACACGAGATGCCATGAAGCACACGGGCCATGAGGGCATCCGTTATGTTGATGCTAGTTCCGAAACGCTAACCTTATACTTAGAACCAATACTTGGGTTACGAAATTCACAAAACACTTCGTTACACATTGTACTGGAACCACGAGACCCCCACATGGACCGTACAAGGCTTCACAACCCATATAGGGTCCCCTGGTGCCATGTCTTTGCCAAATTCTAGAAAATTCCCTGCACAGGCAACCTTTACAAAAATGGGTATAACTTTATGATATAAACTCTAAATTGAGTGAAACCAGTTGCGCTGGAAATTTGACTGAAATACAATCAATTTGATAGGTCATGGACTACTCAGTGAATCCCATGACAAGAGATATGGCCATTTAAATTTAGTCCTTCTACAATCCCCATAGAAAACTTACTCGAATGAGTTCGTTTGATTAAGACTTGACAAGTGAGATCCTAAACATTCATAAAACACTTAAGATGATATGGAGACCAATGAGTTAAGCATAGATAAGTTTCTAAAAAATCTGGGTCGTTACAAAATTGCTAATAATAACAAGCTAGGCCCATAAAACTATAAATCACAATGGTGTAAGTAGGCCTAGTCTAACCCTGAACCAACTTAATCTTTGCTTGATCAACCCGGATACCCTCTCTAGATAGAATATGATCTAGAAAAGCCACCAAATTCAGCCAGAACTCATACTGGGAAAACTTGGCATACACCCTCTCCTCTCTAAACTCCTATTGAATCAGCCTTTTTGCTCCAATGTTCTTCCATCTCATTCTCCTTATCCTCTTCTGCCCATCGAGCATGTGCAGCAAGCTTAGTAGTAGGCTCAAGCTCCTTAGTACTGAAGATACTTCTTGAGTTCACAATGCGTTTGGAAGGCATGGTCTACAAACGTGTAACACAGGAGTTAGAAGATAGATTTTCCAGGGTTTTAACGCTATAGCACGAATCAGAATGAGGAAGAAGTTAACAATTCCTAATATCTTTTATCCTCCTATTTATAAAGTGTGGTGCACGACATACCCATAAAAAAGACTCTACTAGACACGAATTCATAGACTCCCTATGATACTTGAACTCTGGGCTCTGATATCAAGTTTTTCATGCCCCGGGAGGGCACCCTTGGCATGACCGACACTTGAAGAACCATTGTTGATTCACCAAGAGAATCACCTATCCTCATCATCACATCACACTCAATAGCGGAAGAATACTCAAGAAAAGACATCAAATAAATAAATAAAGCTTTTATAAACAAATTTCCAATAGTCGAGTTTGGAAAATAAAAACAATCAACACTCTCTACTCAGTGTCTATGAAGCCTCAACTATGCCTCATGGATCCATCATCCTCATCCATCTTTTTAGGGAAGGAGTTGCTAGAGTTAATTGCACAACTATCCTATGTGTGGGACGTTGTTCTGGGGGTGTTAACTCTTACCCAACTCGAAGCTCAATACTACTCCCAAAATATGTACTCATATCTATCAAATAAATATATTATTCAAAAATAGCTCATCAAGTTTCATTCAACTTTGATTTAACATCAAGATCATCTCAAACATCATCATCGTCATCAATCATCAATAAATATATTTTAAAAATTATTTACATCATTATCAAAATGCTTACTCAAAAAATTAAGTTCTTTCCTTAAAAATATGTTTCAAAAAGCTTTACCCATCATCAAGACTCTTTCTCAAACCAACGTTTGTGCTCAAAACTCATATTCATGCTGATATAGTAAAATATGCTAAAATATCATCAGTGTTTTACACACTCAATATATCCATCAATCTTAGTTCAAAATAATGCATAAAATCAAGTAAAATTATCAATTAGAGTTCATGTGAATGAAGACATGAGCCTGCATCCAATAAAATACCAACCTCATGAACATTATCACTATATTTTTATGTATAAAGAAACTCAATCGGACAATAGACAACTCAAGAATTCAATTCAAGAATTAGGATAAAACTTTACTCGAAATAAATTATAAGAAATAAACATATGAGGCGCGTGGATGAACTCTATCCAACGTTATGAGCAGCCTTACATACCTGAGAGACTTAGATTCTTGAAGAATTTTGAAGAACATGCTTGATTCTCTTGAAACCCTAACTTTTCTCTTCTTAGAACCCAGTCTAACATCTTGGAATATGTTTTGAACATTAATAGACTGATTAGTTATGTTTAGGGACTTACATAGATACAAATCCGTAAAGTTTAAACTTTAAAAGGGTGGGAAAGATCAAAATAACCCTTTAGAAAAAGTTGTCAAAAATCATCTACGAGCCCATCTACGACTTGTAGAAACTTCCACGTCCCGTAGGAACACTTCCGTAAACTTTTGGGCAAATATTTGAAGTTACTGGAACTTTCCTTGAGCCTAATCTCGACCCGTAGATCAATCCATGAAGTTTGGAGCTCAAAAACTGATTTTCAGGACTTTTTCCATGAGTGAACAGTATGGGTCGTATTTTAATCTACGACGCATAATAGGTTTCATATGTCCAACTCTACTCTGGCAGTCTTTAGTAAAATGGCCATAATGTTTCACTCTAAATTACAAATGAGGTGAAATCAGTTGCATTAGAAAGCTAATTCAAAGAGCTTTCATTACGTAGGCAATGGGTAGTCTTGTACTCTGTGTGATAAGAGTTATGATCATTTAAAGTTGACCCTTGCATAATCTAATGCAAAAAACTCAATCAATGTGAAAGTTTTGAACTCAACTAAGTACTAGGGATCTCTTATGAACCTAATACTCTTCACACATATAGGAATGAAGCTTAAAATATAGGTACATGCAAGTCATCACTAGGTTCAAGCTTATATACTTACGGAAAAAAATTTAGATTGTATAAATAGAGTTGTGGGTTATTACAATAACAACTTTCATGGGTGAGACATTCAACCATACCATGTCACCAACCATGAACTCTAAAGGTTGAACCCTCTAACTGTATAGCTCCTTTGGCAACTCTGGGTTGTCATCAACCTACCCTGAATCAACTGCACCTGCTCTAGATCATCCCTTAACATATCTACACCCATGCTCTCTACCGATACTATGTCAAACCATCTGATAGGTGATCTACACCTCCGACCATACAAGGCCTCAAAGGGAGCCTTCTAAATGCTAGATTGGTAATTATTGTTATACTTTAACTCTAGTAAGGCCAAATGCTGATCCTATCTGGTATCGAAATCAATGACACATGCCCAAAACATATCCTCTAACACATGAATGGTCCTTTTGAATTTTCCATCGGTCTGGGCTAAAACGTTATACTCAGATCCAAATGGGTACCCAACTCATTGTGTAAGGCTCTCCCGAAATGGGATGTAAACAATGAGCCACAATCTAATACAATGGAAACCAAAACTCCATGAAGTCTCATAGCCTGACTGAGGTAAAGCAGAGCTAACTACTCAGTCGTAAACTTGACCTTTACTGGAAGTGGGCACACTTAGTCAATTGATCCACCACCACACTTATGGAATCGAAGCCACCAACTGTAGGAGGTAAGCTAACTGCAAAGTGCATGGCAAAGAGTTCCCACTTCCACTCAGGTACGAGTATATTCTGAAGCTCTCCACCTAGTTTCAAATTCTCACATTTTACCTTCTGACATGTCAAGTATCTGGCCAAGAATTCTAATATGTCTCTCTTTATGCCGTACCACTATTAATGCTAGTTCAAATCATGATACATCTTCACTGTCCCCAGATGAATGGAATATCTAGCACAATGGGCCTCCTAAAGGATAAACCTGATCAAATCACCTACCTAAGGCACACAAATCCCACCCCCAATCCTTAATACACCCTCCGAATCAAGCTTGACTTCCTTAATCTCCCCTATAATCACCTTGTCACGAATCTGACATAGCCTCTCATCCTCAAACTGGTGGCTCCTAATTTGATCCATCAAGGATGGATGATCCTCCACACAAGCAAGCACTCCACCATTCTTAGAAATTTGAAATCTCACTAACCTATTAGTTAGACTCTGGACATTCCTACCCAATGGCCCCTTCTCAACCCGAATAGCCGCAAGACTCCCGATACTGGTAGACTTCCTACTCAAAGCATCAATCATTACATTGTCTTTACCTGGGTGATATAATATTGTCAAATTATAATCCTTCATAAGAAACATCCATCTCCTTTGTCTCAAATTTAAGTCCTCTTTGCTAAAAATATACTGTGAGCTATGATGATTGGTGAAAATATCACAATGAACACCGTAAATATAGTGCCTCTACAACTTCAACACAAACACAATGACAGCCAACTCCAAGTCATGGGCAGGGTAGTTCTTCTCACAAGTCTTCAATTGTCTAGATGTATAAGCTATCACCTTCCTTATCTTCATCAAGACTCCACCTAAGCTAACTCTAGATGCATCAAAATATACCATAAAGATAACACTCTTCTCCGGTAAGCTCAAAACAAAAGTTATAGTCAGCAATAACTTGAGCTTTTAAAAGCTCTCCTCATACTCATCCGACTAAAAGAATAGATCAGTCTTCTGAGTGAGCACGTTCAATGGAGCTACTATAGAAGAAAAGGCTTGAACAAATCTATCACGACCCGAGCCTAGGGCCTAGGAGTGACATGGAAAATGGGAACCCGAGGGTCCCTAAACTAGCCTCAAAGCATACATTCGCACATCATTTGTTCGGAAGCACATAAATAATATGTAAAGCACATAATTCTAAGGGGTACGAGACTTTGGACTCAAGCTATGGGGAATGTCATAGGGATAAGGAGTTACATGTATTCACATATCACATAGCACATAAGAACTAAGGGGCGGGTAAATATGAGTCACTCTATAGGGATAGATGGGTCTTAGGACTTTCATCATCATCACAAACATAACATAATCATAGTTAAAGAATAATATATAGCCATATCCACTCAAACAAACATATAACATGAGCGGACAATAAAATCTTATATGTCCAACAATGCCTCTACATAAGATAAGGCGGGGTCTATGATATATCCCTGGCTCACCCTCAAGTCATAAGATAAAAAATAAATAATGTAATATAAGGTAGAGGATGGTGGGTCGTTTGCTTGGAATAAAGGGCTCACCACTAGTAACAATCCAAGATCACTAGGCTAACCATCCAAAGGTGGATAGATATTGTCTCCGGTCTCTACATGGTTAGATCATGTAGGCAAAAGAGTATGCGTTAGTAAATACAATGCACTATATGCGAGCATGCAATGCATATGTACATAGTAAAGTTCACCTTTCAATACAATATGACAAGGGCACATATATATAAGGAAATACATAAGAAAGAACATAATATCAATATGCCGTGAAATCCATGATGCATGAATGTGAAAGTATCATAATCATAGCAGGGATGTGACCTCAATTGAAACAAGGTAGACCAGGTGAGTTACTACCTGGAATCCCGATGTTTACCCTACACCGAGAAGGGAGGACTACTTGCCAGGTAGATCCCAAGTCAATCCTAAAAGGGAGAATATAATTCGATCCCAATAAGGGAGAATTCTATGTTGGCACATAGTTATGGAAAAGGAGTAGGAACCCTTGGAGATAGTTCCCCTCGAAATCCAATCCACTCGGTGCTAAGTCACAAACCACGGGAATATATATACGTATACAAGCTTTAAAATGGAGGTTTGTCTTTCAAATGAATACAATGCATAGTCGGGCTAAAAGCCAAATCATAGTTCAAGTCCTTTCATATTTAGGCTAAACAGCCAAACAAGAGTTCAAGTCTTAAGTTCAAGAATCATTGCATAAGAGTATCTCATTCAAGATAAGTACAAGATGGTGTAAACACCCAAAGTTGCTCAATGAGCCAAGTCAAGACAAGATGTGATCACATTCTAGTCATATCCTATGTCGTTCAATATCAAGTCAAGTCAAGTCAAGGTGGGACTAAGCCCATATCAAGAATTTCATCAAAAATCAAGTTTCAAGTATGCATATGCGATGAGTGATAAGAAGTATGCATGGGAAATAAAGATTCAAGCTTAAATCATCAATATAATATGAAATTCAAGTAAAATCCACAAGTAAATTCCCATTCAAATCATAATTTAGATTACCCATGCTTTAATCAAGCTTTTAAGGCACAATGCATATTCTAATCCTCATAATTTCCATGCAATTCAACATGTTGGGGATTAATTCTCTTTAAAAATATTAATTAAACATAGCCCACAACTCACTTTAATCAAATAAATAATAATCCAAAAGACCCATAATTAAAGTAAGAACAAATTTGATAAATTAAAGAGTAAAAGAGATTTGGGATCTTCATGGTTGAAAGGAGCCATAAATCAATTCCCACATACCTTTTCTAGCCAAGAAGAAACAAGAAAATTTGTTGAAGAAAGAGGGTCTTCCCTTGATTCCCAAGTCAAGTCTCAGCATGAGCCTTGAAGTAGTTTTTAAGAGAGTGATGAAGAATTTCTAAGTGTTTGAATGAATTTTGAATGAGGATGAATGAATATAGTTCAAATTAGAGGCTTAGGAGGGCATAGGATGTCCAAAATGACCTTAGAAAATGTTTAAAATAACAAGAAAATCATTAATGAAATGAGGGCTTAAAAAAGTCCAGGTGGAGCCCCGGACCAAGTGGAACTCCACGGACCACTTCAGGGTCCGTGTGAGCCTTCACGGTCTGTGAGGGGCTCCGTGAAGTGTTCTAGTGAGTTTTTCAAGGCTCGGGGCTGGACTCCAGACCAAGTGATACTCCACGGTCCATGAGACCCCTCGTGAGTTGATCTAGAAAGTCCCCAGAGATTTCAAGTCGAAGCCGAGACCAAGTATGGTCTCATAGATAGGTTCACGGGCTGTGAACCAGTACACAACCCCTGGGCAGCCTTTCGTGAGGCCCTGTTTCTTTGATCCTACCATTTCATTAATGGTTAATTCGAATTTGGTTTAATCTGATGCCCATTTTAGCCTTTCTAAAGTCTCCTAAAGCCCCCAAATCAAACCCTAATCCCTTTTTATCCATTATAACACACTTAAAACCTCACCAAAATTTTGTCAATCATCTTGACCTCCATTGATGAAAGCTTGAAGAAATTTGGAGAAAATCATATTTCTTGCAAAATCATCTAATTCTCTTTATTACTCTCGAGGTATGTGGGATTGATTCATGGATTCCCTTTCATCCATGAAGACCCAAGAACCTTTTTCTTTAAATTTTGAATTTAAGCTTTCTTTAATTATGGGTCCTATAAATTTTTATATATTCAATTGAATTGAGTTGTAAGTTGTAGAAGTTAGGTGATTTAAAGATGATTTAAGTTTGTAATTTCATGAAGTTCATTGAAACTCTTGAAGGTCTAATGTGCATGTCTGTTTGATGGTTTAATATGCATGGGTAAATTGCATTATATTTTTATTTAGGGTTTTCTCATAAATTATGTTGAATTATCTATTGAATTATGGTTAAGGTTTGAATCTTCATTACCTATGCACTTGATTCCTAATTCATGGCATATGCATTGAAGTATGGTTATGATGGAATTCTTGTTAAGGGCATGACCCTCTTGTTATGATATGTTAAGGCTTATAGTCTCTTATTATGGCTCTTTGAGCATTCTGGGTGTTTGCACCATTTTGATATGTTATGAACGCTTGATATGATAAGCTATGTAGATGAGCTACTCCTATTGCATTAATATGGAAAAGGTTTTGGAAATTCTTTTTGGCTTTTTAACCTATGTATGGAAATGAATTTGATAATGACTTGGCTTGCCTAATGATATATGGTTTTGAAAATAATTTCAACCCTCCATTTTGAAAAGCTTGCATGTATATATATGTATTCCCGTGGAATGAGACTTAGTACCGAGGGATTGGAGTTAGGTTAGACTATCTCCAAGGGTCCATACTCCTTCCGTCAAACCATGTGCGAACATGGGATTCTCCCTAGATGGGATGACTTGTTATGATTCCCCTTGTTAAAAGGTGACTAGGGATCTACCTGGCAAGTAGTTTGAATCCAAGTAGTAGCTCACTCGGTTTCCCTCTGTTGTCGGTTGAGGTCACATCCCCGCTATGATATAATTCGTAGGTTACATTTCATGCATTATCGCAAGGTATATTGTGATAATATACTTATCTTTTGGCTATGTGCATTTATTTCATATCACTTGTCCCCTTGTCATCTCGCTTGGTCATATTATTATGGGATATGCATTGCATGCCCACATACTTAGTGTATATTATGTGCTAATCCATACTCTTTGTCTACATGTTGTAACCATGTAGGGACCGGTGACGACCTCTATCTTTTGTTAGACGACGATTGACATCTTTGAAGCTATTTTCTTTTGGTGAGCCCTTTTGTTCAAGGGCAATAGCTACTTTCTATCTTCCTTGTATCATTTTATTTTCCTTACGTTATGACTTGAGGGTTAGCCCGAATTATGTCGAGGCCCCGTTCTATCTTATGTAGAGGCTATGTTGGACATGTTAAACTCTTACATGTTGTATCATGTTTTGTTGAGACATTATGGCTATTGAGATTTCATTAAGGGAATGATGTTCTAATTATTCTTATGATTATGTATTGGACTTATAAATGTTGGGAATGTGCTTATGTGGAACGTCACCTAACCCGATATGCCCTCATAGCTTAAGTCTTACTTACCTGCCCCTTAGAAATACTTTTTATGTGCTACGTGATCCATGCTCATCCTATTCCTGGAAATATACCCATAGCTTGAGTCCAAAGCCCCATTTTCCCTAGAAATATGTGCTATGTGTTTGCTTTTCCACATTTTTAAACTGATGATGTGAGTAATGATGCTATGATGTCTTGATCGAGGACTTTTGGGTTCTTCTTTGCCATGTCACATCTAGGCCCCACTCCGGGTCATGAAAAAGATGGTATCAGAGCCCTAGGTTTATAAATGATCCTTGGAGTCCAACATGCCGCGTCGATTAGAGTCTTGTTCATAGGTGTAATGCGCGCTATGCCTATGAACGGGAGGCTATGATGACGTTATAGGAATTTCTCTTATTTCATTATTTCCTGATACCATGTTGTGAGCTGTTAAATAAATTCCATAAATTCTTGGTATTCTTGTCGCTCTTTCAAAACATGCCTCCCAAAAGAGCTCCCCTCCCCCATCAGGCTCCAGAATTCGGGGAACAAGCCCCTCAAACACTAGTAGAGGAGTAAGTGTCTCATGCAGAATTTAGGAATATGGTGTCTATGTTGTCCTAAGTAGTGGCTGACCAATCCCGGCCAACTAATCCCACAACTGTTGGTACTCCGGCCTCTAGGGTGAGGGATTTCACCCAAAAAAAAACCTCCAAAATTCTTTGGCTCAAAAGTGGATGAGGATGCTCAAGAGTTTATTGATGAACTCACTAAAGTGTTGACCATTATGGGTGTTAGTTTTGAGTAGAAGGATGAGTTGGTTGCATGTCAATTGAAAGATGTGGACCAGGTGTAGTATAATTAGTGGCTAGTTGAGAGGATGGTTGATGTCAAGGTTGGTTGGGAGGAGTTCAAGACGGCTTTTCTGGACCATTTCTTTCCTCTTAAGCTTAGGGAAGCCAAAATGACTGAATTCATCAATCTTCGACAGGTTGGTATGACTTTGAGGGATTATTCTCTAAAATTCACTAAGCTCTCTAAATATGCTCCCATGCTTATATCTGACCCCCGGGAAAGAATGCACAAGTTTATTTTGAGTGTCTCGGATCTAGTGGTGAAGCAATGTTGTACGACTATGCTTATTCGAGATATGGACATCTCAAGACTTATGGCCTATGCCGAGTAAATTGAGGGAAAAAAACTTAAGGAAAGGAGAGTGACTGAAGCTAAGAGGGCCTGACTTGATTGTAGGTTCTCCAATTCCAAGAGTGATGGTGGGTTTGGCAGATTTCATCAAGGCCAAGGTTCAAATGTGAGGGTTACTAATCCAAGGGTGCCTCCTCTTAAGGCACAAGTTGGGGATGGTCCCTGATTTCCCCGTTGTGTCCAATGTGGTGGTAATCACGTGGGTGAATGTAGGAGAGTTATGGGTGCTTGCTATGGGTATGGTAGTTTGAGCCATAAGATCTCTAATTATCCAAAGAATGTGAAGAAAGATCAAGAGGCCCTCGGTGATCAAGGGAAACTGAAGGCTCAGGTTGGTGATGCTCCTAGGAACAGTAGGTTTTATGCACTTCATGCTCGCCAGGAGGTGGAGGAAGCTCCAAACGTCGTGACTGGAATGTTGAAAATCTTTAATTTTGATGCTTATGCTCTACTTGATCTGGGTGCAAATTTATCTTTTGTGACTCCTCTGTTGGCTATTAAATTTTGTTTGAGCCTCGAAACTCTAAGGGAACCTTATTCGGTGTATACTTCCGTGGGTGAGTCTATTGTTTCTCAGAAAGTGCATCAAGGTTGTCCTGTCTCTGTGTTGCATAAAGTATTCCCCGGTGACATTATAGAACATGAGATGTATGAATTTGATATTATTTGTCGGATGGATTGGTTACATGCATCGTATGTCTTGGTTAATTGTAGGACTAGGCAAGTTAAATTTCAAGTTCCTAATGAACCCGTGTTGGAGTGGAAGGGTAGTGATTCCGTGGTTAAGGGTCGGTTTATTTACTACCTCAAAGCCCTGATGATGATTTGTAAGGGGTACATTTATCACATTGTAAGGGTTTGAGATGTGGAAGGTGAGTCACCTAAGCTTGAATCGATTCAGGTGGTTAATGAGTTTGTCGATGTATTTCTCGAGGACTTGCCCAGTATCCCTCCTGATAGAGAAGTGGATCTTGGTATAGATTTCCATTTGGATACTCAACCTATTTCTATCCCTCCTTATCGTATGGCCCCGACCGAGTTGAAGGAATTGAAAGATCATTTGAAAGATTTGTTAGAAAAGGGTTATATTAGGTCGAGCATTTCACCTTGGGGTGCTCCCATGTTGTTTGTGCGGAAGAAGGATTGATCTCTCCGAATGTGTATTGACTATTGCATTGAATAAGGTGATCATTAAGAATAGGTACCCATTACCTAGAATTGATGATTTGTTCGACCAACTTCAAGGATCTACTTATTTCTCAAAAATAGACCTTCGTTCGGGTTACCACCAGTTGAAGGTGAGGGAATATGACATTCTCAAGACGGACTTTTGAACTCATTATGGTCACTTTGAGTTTGTGGTGATGTCGTTTGGGTTGACCAATGCTCCGACAGTATTTATGGACCTTATGAATCGGATGTTCAAACCATTTCTTGATAATTTTATGGTGGTCTTCATTGATGACATCTTGATTTACTCCCAAAATGAGTGGGAGCATATAGATCACTTGAGGTTAATGCTTCAAACGTTGAGGGAGAAGCAATTGTATGTCAAGTTTAGCAAATGTGAGTTTTGGTTGGGAGAAGTTGCTTTCCTTGTTAATGTGGTGTCCGGAGATGGCATCAAGGTTGACCCTAAGAAAACTAAATCGGTGAAGGATTGGCCTAGACCGTTGACTCCTTCAGATATTCGAAGTTTCCTTGGTTTAGCCGGTTATTGTAGAAGGTTTATTGAAGGGTTTTCCTCTATAGCATCTCTTTTGACTAAGTTGACTCAAAAGAAGGCCAAATTTGTGTGGTCAAATGAATGTGAGAAAAATTTCCAATCCTTGAAGGACCGACTTACAACGGCCCTGATTTTGACGTTGCCAAATGGATTAGATGGTTTTGTGGTATATTGTGATGCGTCGAGTATTGGTTTGGGTTGTGTGCTTATGTAACATGGTAAGGTTATATCTTATGCATCTCGGCAATTGAAGGTGCATGAGCAAAATTATCCGACCCATGATCTTGATTTGGCGGTGGTGGTGTTTGTATTGAAAATTTGGCAACATTATTTGTATGGGGTTCATGTGGATGTCTTCACCGATCACAAGTGTTTGCAATATGTGTTTACCATAAGAGACCTTAATTTGAGGCAAAGAAGATGGTTGGAACTTCTCAATGATATGATATGAGCGTTCTTTATCATCCCGACAAGGCTAATGTTGTGGCGGACGCCCTTAGTAGGCTTTTCATGGGAAGTGTGTCACATGTGGATGAAGGGAAAAAAGAGATAGTGAAAGAGGTGCACCGTTTGTCTAGGTTGGGTGTAAGGTTGGTCGAATCCGACAATGGTGGAATTCTTGTTTAAGGCGGATCCGAGTTGTCGATAGTGGTTGATGCAAAGGCAAAACAAGAATTAGATCCCTCCTTAGTTGAATTAAAGAAATTAATTTTCGAAGAAAAGATTGAGGTTTTCTCCCAAGGGGGAGATGGTGTGTTACTGTACCAAGGTCGTTTGTGTGTTTCAGATATTGATGGCTTAAAAGAGATTATCATGAAAGAGGCTCATAGCTCTCAATATTCGATTCATCCGGGATCTACCAAAATACACCAAGATTTGAGAGAATTGTATTGGTGGCACGAAATGAAGAAGGACATAGCCAACTTCATGTTGAAATGTCCTAATTGCCAACAAGTAAAAGTGGAACATCAAAGGCTCGGTGGCTTGACCCGAGATATTGAAATTCCTACTTGGAAGTGGGAAGATGTAAACATGGATTTTATGGTTGGGTTACCCCGTACTCGGAGGCAATTTGATTCTATATGGGTTGTGGTTGATATGATGACCACATTGGCCCACTTCTTACCGGTTAAGACTACCTATAGTGACGAGGAGTATACCAAGGTGTATATTCAAGGGTTGGTGAGATTTCATGGTATACCGAGATCTATTATATCAGATCATGGTACTCAATTTACTTCTCATTTTTGGAGGTCTTTTCAAAAGGGACTTGGTACTAAGGTAAAGTTGAGCACCACATTTCATCCTCAAACCGATGGGTAAGCCAAAGGACTATTCATACTTTGGAGGAATTGTTGAGGGCTAGTGTGTTGGAATTCAAAGGAAATCAAGATGATCATCTACCTCTTATTGAGTTTACCTACAACAATAGTTTCCATGCTAGCATTGGTATGGCTCCATTTGAAGCTTTGTATGGTAGATGATGTAGATCTCTTGTTGGTTGGTTTGAAATAGGTGAGGCGGCCTTGATAGGCCCAGATTTGGTTATTAAGGCCATTGAAAAAGAGAAGTTAATTAGGGAGAGATTGAAGACGGCTCAAAACTTCCAAAAGTCTTATTCGGATGTTAGAAAGAGGGATCTTGAATTTCATGTTGGTGATTAGGTATATGTGAAAGTGTCCCCCATGAAAAGCATCCTGCGTTTTGGCAAAAAAGAGAAGTTGAGTCCCCGGTACGTTGGACCTTATGAGATTGTGGAACGGGTTGGTAATGTGGCTTATAGGTTGGATTTGCCTTTGGACATGAGCTCCATTCATCCGGTATTCCATGTGGCTATGTTAAGGAAGTTGGTTGGTGATCCTAAGGCAATTACACCTTTGAAGGGTGTGATGGTTGAGGAAACTTTGACCTATGAAGAGGTGTCGGTTGAAATCTTGGATAGACAGGTGAGGTGGCTTCACAACAAGGAGGTAGCTTCGATCAAGGTGCTTTGGAAGAACCAAGACGTGGAGAGTGCAACATGGGAAGCGGAGTTGGGATTGATAGAGCGATATCCCTATCTCTTCCAATCTACTCAAACCTAAGGTACTAGGTTCTATCCTTTTTATCGTCCTAATTCTTTACTTCTTGAATTTTATGACATTGCATGCATACATGAGCACAAAAATGATTTAAATAATGTTTTAACATGAGTTTTGAATGACTTTTGAAATGATGCATGATCCATTATGAGTTGTGGTTAAAAATTTCTCTTGTTTGATCGATGTTCTTAAGTCGTAGTTTTAGCCCATTCGAGGATGAGTTTTCCCAAGGGGGAGATGATGTAACTGAAAGTTTTCAAACTTCGTAATGGTTGGTCAAGGTTAGTGTTGAACTCATCATGGTTGAATTTTGGTAGTCATGGGTTGTATGTAAATGGCTGGACTCAAATGAATTGTTTTGGTGAAAGGTTGTAAGGCCGGTTAGGTAAAATGGACTTTGAAAAGAAATATCTCTTGGTAAGAGATGATATGTGTGGGTCATTATATATCAAATCGAATCTCTTCAAGTTATCTTCGCAGCGCAACTAGTTTCACTCTATTCGGAGTTCGGATGTGGAAGTTATGGCCTTTGTAGTGAGACTGCCCGTATTAGGAAGTATGATGGAAAAAGGATACGGAATGGAGTCAAGTGAGGGACCACGGACCGTTTGGTGGTTCACTGTCCATGGGGTATCCCGTGGGTTGTTCTAGTGGGCTTCCTTGGAGCTTGGACCAAGCCCCGAACCAAGAGGAACTCCACGGACCACTTCACAGTCCGTGAGGGGCTCCGTGAAGTGTTCCAGTGAGTTTGTCAAGGCTCAGGGCTGGACTCCGGACCAAGTGATGCTCCATAGACTAGAACACAAAACGTGTGCAGCTACACGGTCCTTGAGACCCCTCGTGAGTTGATCTAGAAAGTCCCCCAAGATTTCAAGCCGAAGCCGAGACTAAGTGTGGTCTGACGGACAGGTTCATAGCCCGTGAACCCATACATGACCCGTGGGCAACCTTCTGTGAGGCCCTCTTTCTGTGATCCTATCCATTTCATTAATGGTTAATTCATAATTTGGTTTAATTCCATGCCCTTTTTAGCCTTTTTAAAGTCTCCTAAAGCCCTCAAATCTAATCCTAATTCCCTTTTATCCATTTTAACACTCTTCAAACCACACCAAAATTCTCTCAATCCTCTTGACCTCCATTGATGAAAGCATGAAGAAATTTGAGAAAAATAATCTTTCTTGCAAAATCATCCAATTCTCTTGATTAATCTAAAGGTATGTGGGATTGATTCATGGATTTCCTTTCATCCATGAAGACCCAACATTGTTTTTCTTTAAATTTTGAATTTAAGCTTTCTTTAATTATGGGTTCTTTAAATTTTGATGTATTCAATTGAATTGAGTTGTGGGCTGTAGAAA
>JBCEWC010012127.1:0-16106 GCA_038996855.1 Solanum aculeatissimum
ATATACAATTACATATGTATATCAGTTGCATATATACAATTATTTTGATAGATATACATAGTCAATTCAACAAATATACATATAAAATTATATTCTGCCAGATATACAAATACATATGTATATTAGTTACACATATACAATTATTTGAAAGATATACATGTACAATTCGCCTCTCTCCTCCTCTCTCGATCACGCTAGCCTTTCTGCTCCCCTCTAGGTCATATAGCCGAGGTTATATCATGTAATTATACAAAATATAACAATTTGATTATATTAAGTTTCAAGTCTAGGCTATTCACTAAAATCCCCCTTTATTTCACTCTCTTTATTTTTTTTACGTAAAAAATATTTTTAAGTAAATAACTCATGTTTTTTTATATACACTCCTACCATTTTATCACATTTAATTAATCTTATGTATTGTTATAATTAATTTGTCATCTAATTATAGTAAAATTACGTTATTTGTAAATGCATGCAGTTTCTTCAAGAGAAGAATTTCAAACAGAGAATTGGAGAAGTAAAAGTAGAAGAAGGAGAAGAAATTAGCCATGAAATTGCTACAATTGCATTGCGTAGAGCTGTTCATTTCTTCTCAGCTTTACAAGCGACCGATGGACATTGGCCGGCTGAATGTGCCGGTCCTCTCTTCTTTCTTCCGCCTCTGGTAAGTTTCTCCTTTTTTGACAGATCAGAACTTGGATATGCTAAATATAAAATTGTTTTTGCTCAGGTTATGTGTATGTATATCACCGGTCATCTTAATACTGTATTCCCAACTGAATATCGGAAGGAGATTCTCCGGTATATATACTGTCACCAGGTATATATGAAATGTCACAATGCGTATGTTATTGTTCTACGAGATTACTAACAACATTCTACATTGTTTATTCAGAATGAAGATGGTGGATGGGGTTTGCACATAGAAGGTCACAGTACTATGCTTTGTACAGCTCTGAGTTATATTTGCATGAGGATCCTCGGAGAAGGACCAGATGGTGGTGAAAACAATGCGTGTGCTAGATCTAGGAAATGGATTCTTGATCATGGTAGTGTAACTGCAATTCCTTCTTGGGGAAAAATATGGCTCTCGGTATGATTAGTTACCCTAATAACTTTTTAGAAGACTGTATATTATAGTAGCCAGTAGGATTTAAGTTATATTAGTGTGTATTAATCTGTTGGAGCAAGTCCCACATTGGTTCTGGCAGATGCTGATGTGGGGTTATATAGCCTTGGGTTCTTTCACCTCAATAGTTGACTTTTGAAGTGTGGTTCTCCTAAGGTTGTAACAGTGGTATCAGAGACAACCAGTGTTCGACTGAGGCTAGTAATGTCTAGCATGCAGCACTGATGGGGGGTTTACATAGCCTTGCACTCTCCAACCTCAATAGCTAGCTTCTCCGATAGTTGGCTAGCAAAGTGTCTACTTCAAGAGCACCTCCTTAGCCAAAGTATCAGCCACTCTATTTTGTTCTCTAAATATGTGATGGCTAGTAGATCTGCCTGGTTTGCTGTAGTGCGGGCACATGTTTTAATAAATCCCGCTGCCCATCTGCCTGTGTGGTCTCTAATCACCCCATCAATCCTCCCTTGCTGCGGTCGGTGACTTGTGGAGCCATCTGTGTTGAGTTTACTTTTGCAGAATCAGGCCACCCAAAATGATCTTTTCAATTAATCGTCCACAATAAGTGCAGATGCATGTATTTAAAATATAACCAACCAAGTTCAACAAGCCCTAGCATTTTCGAGTACTAAACCATGTAGTGTCATGTTAATGCCTTCCTATTGCTGATAAATCATCCTTCTTCTCATCCAGATTCTTGGAGCTTTTGAGTGGTTAGGGACCAATCCAATGCCTCCTGAGTTTTGGATTCTTCCATTTTTTCTTCCCATGCTTCCAGGTTGGTCAATATTTTTTATTGCTCATGCACACGCATCCTAAAATTGTCAGTTCATTTTATTGTAGATATTATTTTCAGGATTTGCTATGCAAGTTTTCCGGCTGATGCCATTCCCTATTAGTGTCCATATATTCATCTATCAAGTATATTGACTCTTAGTCTAAATGTAGCAAAAATGTGGTGTTATAGTCGAATGGTTTACATGCCAATGTCTTATCTGTATGGAAGAAGATTTGTTGGTCCAATCACACCTCTCATTTTGCAATTGAGAGAAGAGTTATATGATCAACCATACGAAGAAATTAACTGGAAAAGAGTACGCCATTTATGTGCAAAGGTATGACTATCAAGGGTTGTTTGATTACTGAGATTAGAAAATTAATCGAGACATAATGTTCGATTTTATTTATCCCTCTATAACTTTATGTACGCACCAAATGTATCCTGAGGGTTGAAGTGAGTATAGATATCATACTATTTTCTACAAATGTTCAAACACAAACTTCTTGCCGCAGGAGGATCTCTATTACCCTCATCCATGGGTTCAAGATTTGATATGGGACAGTCTCTTCATATGTGCCGAGCCTCTGTTGACTCGTTGGCCTTTCAAAAAGTTGAGAAATAAAGCCCTTGAAGTTACCATGAAGCATATACATTATGAAGACGAGAATAGCCGATACATCACCATTGGCTGTGTTAATAAAGTATGACAACTTATTCATATTGGATGGATTACAAAACACCTGTACTTTCTTAAAAACTTCAATTTTTTGACAATTATGTAACACGTGGATGGTGTAGGTATTGTGTATGCTTGCTTGTTGGGTTGAGGATCCAAATGGCGATTATTTCAAAAAACATCTTGCTCGAGTTCCAGATTATTTATGGGTAGCTGAAGATGGAATGAAAATGCAGGTTGGTAGATATGAATTATTTTTTGTAAGCAAGGAAATCATTCTATTTCACAGACCACAATGATTTAAGATAGGGGATCTCTTTTACACTTGATGCGTGTTTGTAAAATAAAAAAGCTAGCTCCTTTTCGCTTTGTGAAATGATGCAAACAATTATTACTGAAATTGGGAAGTATTTGTTGTTGAATTGCAGAACTCTGGTAGTCAAGTATGGGATACTAGTTTTGCTATTCAAGCACTATTGGCCAGTCAGATGAATGATGAGATATCAAATACTCTTAGAAAAGGACATGACTTCATAAAAAAATCTCAGGTTGGATGTTAAATCATGAGTATAACAGCTCTTTCAAATTATGGACCTTATTAATGTAAGTGACTTCATTCTAGGTGAAGGACAATCCTTCTGGTGATTTTAGAGGGATGTATCGGCATATCTCAAAAGGATCGTGGACTTTTTCAGATCAAGATAATGGATGGCAAGTATCTGATACCACTGCCGAAGCATTAAAGGTATCCAGCTATTCAATGAATTAAGATTCAACTTCTTGTAATTACTGAAAAGTAGTACAATGATAATACTAGTAGATATGCCAGATAACTTCTTAATTTTGTTTCTCTAGTGCTGCCTTCTCTTCTCTACAATGCCTTGTGAATTAGTTGGAGTGGCAATGGAACCTACACAACTGTACGACGCAGTGAACGTGATTCTTTCCTTACAGGTAAAAAATGAGAAATGCATCCTAAAATCATTAGTAATTGAATCTGAAGTTGTTTGCTGATTGTACAAAATTTCCAAGTCACCGAATAGAGAATCCAAATATCCAATGCATGGCTACCTTAGTTATCAATTCATCTTTTCTGAATTTAGTCACTCGTCATTTGGCTAATTTCTAGTTATATTGAGATCCATTTTAAATAAAATTGCAGAGCAAAAATGGCGGTTTAGCAGCATGGGAGCCTGCAGGGGCCTCGGAGTATTTGGAGGTAAGTAAAATAATTGTTTTAGTTTGAGATTCACAATATAGGAATTTTATCTATCTGTTTCATTTCATGGTTGTTAACAGCATTCAACTTCTTCTATAGAAAACCTGAATATTTAACTTTCTTGTTCTGTTATATTCACGGACAGTTGCTCAATCCTACTGAAATTTTTGAGGACGTCGTCATTGAGCATGAGTAAGATTTTGTCTCTAGTTTCTATGTTTCCCTTAAGCTTTTTCCCATTGTGAGTCTGCATTTTACAGCCTCACACTGATTACATGTCAATCCAGGTATGTTGAGTGCACTGGCTCATCAATCCAAGCACTTGTTCATTTTAGGAAGCTATACCCTGGACACCGAACCACGGAGGTTGACAATTTCATTGATAATGCTGTTAAATATATTGAAGATGTACAGAAGCCTGATGGTTCATGGTATTTAATATTTCTCTTGTTAGTTGAACTTTCTGCTCTATCGATACATATGGCATGATTAATATTGTCAACAGGTATGGTTGCTGGGGTGTGTGCTTCACATATGCTTCCTGGTTTGCACTTAGAGGGCTTTCTGCAGCAGGCAAGAGTTACGCCAACTCCGCAGCTGTTCGTAAAGGTGTTGAATTTCTGTTACGAACACAAAGGTCTGATGGTGGTTGGGGAGAAAGCTACCGTTCGTGCCCTGACAAGGTGATTTTTTTTTCTTATCTCTATGAGGTAGTGATAAAGTTTGCGTACATTTTACCCTCGCCAAAGAGGATGACATGTAAAGATGACTGGAAAACATAACCGTGACTTAGCTTTGTATTTGATCAAACAGGTATATAGAGAGCTTGAAACAGAACACTCAAATCTTGTACAAACTGCATGGGCATTGATGGGATTGATTCACTCTGGCCAGGTTAATTCCTTGTTACTATTAGTAAAATGCTGTAATTTATTCCATAATCATAGTCAATGCTTCAAAAGAGTCCTTAACTGGAAAAAGAGGGAGGACTAGGTTTATCTTTGAAGACAAGGTTCACATTTCAACATATTTTACCAACTTTTTTGTTTGGACAGGTTGATATAGATCCAAGACCTCTCCACCGTGCGGCAAGGCTTTTGATTAATTCTCAGATGGAAGATGGTGACTTCCCACAACAGGTAATTACTCTGCAAATTACAACTATATAAAGGAGAAAATTCTTAGATCACTAAAAAACAAGCTGTTAAGTATTGAAAATCTGAAAATGCAGCCTGTTTTCTTCATCTCCTCCGTACAATTTTTCCAACCTAAATTTCTCCAAATCGCCCCAAATTTTAGATATGATCTTCTCTCAACGTTTTTTTTAATTCTTTTGATATATTACCTACTCAAAATGGTCTTCCTTTGTGGTAAATCGAAATTTGAGCTAGGTTTAATGGGTTTTTCAACCTTGAGCTTCAGTTTTTAATTTAGTCCATAAACAACTCCAAACAATGATACAAAACTCTTCAAACCATCACTGAACTCAGTTTAATTAAAGTAAATAAATAGTTTGAGGGCCACTAAAATCAGTTTAATCAAAATACATATTATATTTTTCTGACTTGTGTTTCACTTGATAACTATGTACAGGAAATAATAGGAGCTTTCATGAAGAATTGCATGGTGCACTATGCAGCATTTAGAAATATATTTCCATTGTGGGGTTTGGCAGAATACTGCAAAAATGTCCTATTACCACTAAAAGACAACTAAATATATAGATTGCAAATTTGGTCCTCAAGAAATAAATGTAGTTGATGTAACAATGTTTAAAATCTTTCAACATGTTCAAATAGTTGACTTCAAATTTGGAATGATCCAATCTTGTTGATGGACTATATTGCATAAGCCATATTGTGCTACAAAAAATAGATCCTTGTGATCGAGTTCTTTCTTGAATTCTGCGAACAGCGAGAGCTTTAATGTACTAGACTTTTATACTTTTTCTCATCTCAAAAGAAAATAAAAATTCAAAGCATAATTATTGATTTTCAAACTGAATAAGTATTGTTGAATATCTATTTTTGATATATAAATTATCATAATTAATAATTTAAAATTTTAAAATACATACAAATAGTTGACTGTTGAATTCTATCATGCTAAAAAAATAACATATATTATTTAAAATTACAATAATCAATAATTTAAAAATATTAAACCTCTAAATTTTATTTTATAATAATAAATTAAAATAAAAATTCGTGCTAGCACTGACTCCAACATGTAATATTAAAAACCGTTCCCTATGAACTAAATAACGCCCACGTAGCCATCAACAGAGAAACATAAATGGAGTTGCAGACCTTTTTTGACTCACATGTGTTATAATCAGGGACGGAGCTACCTTATGATTAAGAAGATTATTCAAATTTTTTTGGACGAAAAATTATATTATTTATATATTAAAATATTTTTTTATAGCTAATAAATGTAGATATTTGATTCAACAATTTTGTAATTAGTGATATGGTTGATTGAGGCTATAGAAATTTGAGCAGATGAAATAACTTAATCTCTAGAGTGTTCTTTAGGTGTAACGATTTGACTGTTATGATAATTCTTCACAGTTTACCAAAAAAAAATAAAAAAATTTATATATATATATATATAGAATAGATATAAACGTCATCAACAACAACGAGAAAAATTGAAAAAAAAGGTTCACTTTTCAAGAAATACAAAATATGACTATTGAGTGATAAAATAAATATAAGAAAAAAAGTTTGGCAAAAAAGTAAAAATGAAGTATTTATTGTCAATTAAATTTAAAGGTTATCATGCCAAACAATTATATTACAATAATTAGAAACCTAACAAATTGGGAAAAAAACTAAATGATGTGTTACTTGTAAGTGCATGTATCAATCAAACAAGTGAGCTAATTAATTAATATTAATTAAATTGATCATTAATTTGTGTTAGGCACAAGAAAAGTAACTTTAGTATAATAAACACAAAGTTAAATAATGACCGGTGGAATTGAATTAATGTGTATGAATATAATCTATCAAAAATTGAATAAGCAAAAAAAACAAAAACAAAAAACTAAATTAAAAATTATGACTCTTATCTATATATGTAGAATTTTTACCATGGATGTTTATCTAATCATTCTTCATCAACTATAGCTCTATGGCCTCTCCCTTAAATGGTTTGGACTCATTATATCCCAAGTAAATTCTTATCGATATCACTAAATTTACCAAAAGTCAAATAACGAAAAAAATTTATAGGCTAATAGACACAAAAAATAGAAATAGTCTCATATATCACTCATTTCTTCCACACAATCATAATTTCTTCCCTCTCAGCCTACCAAACTTGAGCATAATAAGTAGAAAAAAAGTGATATGAAATTCATAAACTAAAAATTATGATTCTTATCAATTATCTCCATATATAGTATATAATTTTTGACGAAAAATGTTCAATTGATCATTCTTCGCGGATCATAATTCTACAGTCTCAGTCCTTGATAGTTTGAACTCACACCTACAATATTATATGTGAAGTTCTCATTGAAGAATTTAAGGATGTGGAAGTTGAAGATTGCAAAAGGAGAAAATCATCCACATTTGTACAGCACAAACAACTATGTTGGACGACAAACATGGGAGTTTGATCCAGACGCCGGAACAATTGAAGAACGGGCGGAGATTGAAGATGCCCGTCAACAATTTTGGAACAATCGTTATAAAGTCAAGCCTTGTAGTGATCTTCTTTGGAGACTGCAGGTTTATGTTTATTTTTTTTCAGTAAGGTGGATTTTTGACTAGCCCGCTAGCGATATTGTTCGTTTGGGCGTAGGCCGCACGACTTTAAAATGCGTCACTAGTAGGTAAAATTGTTTACTTATATACCAAACATCTCTCATGTGTTTTGTCGATGTGGGACTTCTATCTAAAGATTTCAACATCGGAATGCACATAATTCTTTTATATGTACATATTAAATATACAATCCAAATAAAAATTAAGTAAATATTAATAAAATTAATAAAATAAAAGTTATTATTTGGAAAAAAAATCAAAATAAAAAGCTAGTGATGGTAGAGATAGTAATATTGATTGTGGTGATGATAATAGTTGACGGTAATAACTAATAATGATGATGGTGATTGTTATGACAGTGAGGTGGTTGATATTGTGGTGACTATCATAATAGTGACAATTGATAGTGATGTTGGTGATAGTAATTGTGAAATTGGTTGATGTTAATAGTTGATGGTTGAAGAATGTGTGATGGTGGCTAGCAATTTTGGATAGTGATGGTCAATATTATGTACAAATGAGGCATTGGTCTCAACTAGTAACCAAATATTGTGTTTCATAGACACTTGATGGTGACACTGACACATTAATTTTGAGGCCAATTGAAACAATGAAGACGATGGTAAGGTGTCTAGACGTGCACTTTTAGGGATTGCTTGACACGTATGAATGATAATGTAGGAATTATTTTTTATCACGTGCTTGATTTATTACGTTCCACCTAATCTTGTGTTTGATTTAAAATTCTATAAAAAGTTTATTTTCCTTTTTTTTTACGCTGGAGTTAATATTTATTTCATTTAATTGGATCAAAGTAAATAATCACTTGATAATATTATTTTTTTATTTTATTTAACTAGTCAAGTTAAATATTAAAGTATATATTGACTGATATTTCATTATGCCACTTATCTGATGTACGTGCAGGTTCTCCGAGAGAAGAATTTCAAACAGAGAATTGAAGCAATAAAAGTAGAAGAAGGAGAAGAAATTAGCCATGAAATTGCCACAATTGCATTGCGTAGAGCTGTTCATTTCTTCTCAGCTTTACAAGCCACAGATGGACATTGGCCGGCTGAAAATGCCGGTCCTCTCTTCTTTCTTCCGCCTATGGTAAGTTTCTCCTTTGGATTTCTAAAATTGGACAAATCGGAACTTGGATATGATAAATCTAAAGTTGTTTTTGCTCAGGTTATGTGTATGTATATCACCGGTCATCTTAATACTGTATTCCTAACTGAACATCGGAAGGAGATTCTCCGGTATATATACTGTCACCAGGTATATGACGAAATGTCCCAATGAGTATTAATTTGAAATTTTTAACTCATTATAGTTGCATTTCAAGTTGTTATTATTGAGATTTATACTATTTCTTTATGTCGCATGTTATTTTCTGTCTTTTATGTGACACGGATCAAATTTCATGAATCAATTGAATTTTTATGTCTTTGAAATAATTTAAGTGGTTACTTATTGGGACTTAAAGTACTTTTTACACAACTTTTAAATATATAAAAGACTAAAAAAGACGAACAAATTAAGATGGAGAAACCACAAGAAAATTACCAAACTGGCAATGCAGGCATGTTTATCTGCGGCTTGCGTTGCCACTTGAACTTCCTCCTGTAAGGCCTAAAGCCAAAATTTTAAAAAGAGTATTATAATTTATTTAATTTTTTCATATATTTTATTTATTAATATTTTTTTAGTTGACAGTATAATATAATATTTTGTAAGACAAGAATAAACATATATAAATTATTATATGTTATGTTACAACATAAATGTTTAAATCTTTTTTATTGATTATTATTTCGAATTTTTTTTCAATATAGTCAATTGTTATAAAAACTTCTACAACTTCTCTAGAAGTATTAAAAACTTTAATACTCCACTTGATTGAATATGCCAAGCAGAGTATTTTTTTTATTTATATAATATTTCGTATTACCTTTAATTACAAAAATCAATATTATAGTGATCATTATAGACATTCAAAGTTAAAATAATAGCTTTTAAAATTTAATTATTTGATAATCTAGTTAGTTTGAGCTTGAAATGTTTTACACAATATCTCAAACAATTGAAGACAATTTAACAAAGTCAATATTTAAATATGGTTGATTCAAATTGAAGTAAATTAGACAAATTAAGAAATAAAAAGTATCTGTAAGAGATAACTAATAAACTATTACTCCCTCTATTCCATTTTAGTTGTCATAATTTTTATTTTTAGAGTCAAACTATATAAATATTGGATAACATTTTAAGAATGTATTTATTGACTTTGGAAAAGCAAACCTGATAACTAAAGTGGAGTTAGAGCCGCCCTTGCCTATAATATAAGAGTATCTCAAAATACTATAAGTGGACTGCCATCGGCGTAGTCAGAATTTTTACCAAGAGACGTCCAATAAAATTCAACACACGTAGAAACAAAATGAGGGGAGTCAACATATATTAGTATATACATATTAAACTAAAATTTTGACTCAGCTAAATAGTGAAATTTTCCGTAAAGAAATGTCAATTGACACCCTTTAGCATAAGGTGGCTCCGCTACTAGTGTACAATGTCAGCATATTGATGTTAAACTTGTTTTTGAATTGCTAACGACGTTTCAGAATGAAGATGGTGGATGGGGTTTGCACATAGAAGGTCACAGTACTATGTTCTGTACAGCTCTGAGTTACATATGCATGAGGATCCTTGGAGAAGGACCAGATGGTGGCGTAAACAATGCGTGTGCTAGAGCAAGGAGATGGATTCTTGATCATGGTAGTGTCACCGCAATTCCTTCTTGGGGAAAAACATGGCTCTCGGTATGAATAGGATTTAAATTATGCACACTGATAGCATACAAATTCTATATCCTATCAGTATATTTTAACATGTTATATTAGATAGTGGATGGTTACGTATAAATACTAACCTTGTAGTGTCATGTATGTCTTCTTGCTATGTTTGCTTAGACTCTTCAAAAATGTCTTCACGTGTGTGTCAGATTCTCTAAAAGTAGTTTCATTTTTAGAGGGTCTGATCAACATTTTCTTCTTGTGCTGATAAATCTCCCCTTTTTCAATCAGATTCTTGGAGTTTTTGAATGGATAGGAACCAATCCAATGCCACCTGAGTTCTGGATTCTTCCATCTTTTCTTCCTGTGCATCCAGGTTCGTTAGTATTTTTATTCCTCGTGTATTTATCGATGCATATGCTAAAATATTTAGTTCATGTTATCGTAGATATTGATTTTCAGAATTTGCTATGCAACATTTCGATCTACCTCGTATTTTGACTCTTTAATTTAACTGCAGCAAAAATGTGGTGTTACAGTCGAATGATCCACATGCCAATGTCTTTTCTGTATGGGAAGAGATTTGTTGGTCCAATCACACCTCTCATTTTGCAACTGAGAGAAGAGTTATATGATCAACCATACGATAAAATTAACTGGAAAAAAGTACGCCATGTATGTGCAAAGGTATGACTATCAAAGGTTGTTTCATGTTTGATTAACGATCACAACATAAAGGTCAGTTTTATTTATCCCTGTGTAACCTTGTCTACAGACTAAACGAATCCTCAGTGTAGAAATTAGTGTCTTCTACAAATGCTCAAACACAAACTTGTTGCTGCAGGAGGATCTCTATAACCCTCATCCGTTGGTTCAAGATTTGATGTGGGACAGTCTCTACATATGTACTGAGCCTCTATTGACTCGTTGGCCTTTCAACAAGCTGAGAAATAAAGCTCTTGAAGTTACCATGAAACATATACATTATGAAGACGAGAATAGCCGATACATCACCATTGGATGTGTTAATAAAGTATATATGACAACGCTTTCATTTTGGACAGATTACAAAATACATGCATTTCGTAACAACTTCCATCATTTGACACTTATGTAACACATGGATGGTGTAGGTATTGTGTATGCTTGCTTGTTGGGTTGAGGATCCAAATGGCAGTTATTTCAAAAAACATCTTGCTCGGATTCCAGATTATTTATGGGTAGCTGAAGATGGAATGAAAATGCAGGTTGGTATATATGAATTATTTTTTGTAAGCAAGGAAATCATACTATTTCACAAATTACAATGAGTTAGTAAATAGGATCTCCTTTACACTTAATGCATGTTTGTAAAATAAAAAGAACTGGCCCCTTCTCCTTTTCTGAAGTGATGCAAACAATTTACTGAAATTGGTGAGTGTTTGTCGTTGAATTGCAGACTTTTGGTAGTCAAACATGGGATACTAGTTTTGCTATACAAGCATTATTGGCCAGTGAGATGAACGATGAGATATCAGATACTCTTAGAAAAGGACATGACTTCATAAAAAAATCTCAGGTTGGATGTTTAAATCATGAGTATAACAGCTCTTCCAAAATATGGACCTTATTAATGCATATGACTTCTTGCTAGGTGAAGGACAATCCTTCTGGTGATTTTAAAGGAATGTATCGGCATATCTCAAAAGGATCGTGGACTTTTTCAGATCAAGATCATGGATGGCAAGCATCTGATACCACTGCCGAAGCATTAAGGGTATCTAACTATTCAATGAAATAAGATTCCAACTTCTTGTAATTACTTAAAAGTAGTAAGATGATAATGCTAGTAGATTGGCTGATATCTTCTTAATATTGTTTCTCTAGTGCTGCCTTTTCTTCTCTACAATGCCTTCTGAATTAGTCGGTGAGGCAATGGAACCTGCACGACTGTATGACTCGGTGGATGTTATTCTTTCCTTACAGGTAAAAACTGAGAAATGTATCCTAAAATCGTTGTTCATTCAATCTGCAGTGTCTGCTGCTTGTACGAAAATTCCAAGAGACACCTGTTTCTTACACCGAATAGTCCACTAAATGGCTACCTGTGTTATAAATTAATCTTTTCTGAATTTAGTCACTTGTCATTTGACACATTTCTTGTAATACTGAAATCCATTTTAAATAAAATTGCAGAGCAAAAATGGGGGTTTAGCAGCATGGGAGCCTGCAGGGGCCTCAGAGTACTTGGAGGTAAGTAAAATAATTGTTTTCGTTTGAGGTTCACAGTATAGGAATTTTATCTACCTGCTTCATTTCATGGTTGTTAACAACATTCAACTTCGTCTATAGTCATCTAGAACCTGCATATAACTTTCTTGTTCTGTTATATTCACGGACAGTTGCTCAATCCTACTGAATTTTTTGAGGACATTGTCATTGAACATGAGTAAGATTTTGTCTCTAGTTTTTCTCTTTCCTTTTAGCTTTTTTCGCATCGTTAGTCTCCATTTTACAGCTTCACACTGATTATATGTCAATCCAGGTATGTTGAGTGCACTAGCTCGTCAATCCAAGCCCTTGTTCATTTTAGGAAGCTATACCCTGGACACCGAACTACGGAGGTTGACAATTTCATTGATAATGCTGTTAAATATGTTGAAGATGTACAGAAGCCTGATGGTTCATGGTATATGATATTTCTTTTGTGAGTCCTTGAACTTTCTGCACTATCGATACATATGACATGATTAATGTTGTCAACAGGTATGGTTGCTGGGGTGTGTGCTTCACATATGCTTCCTGCTTTGCTCTTAGAGGGCTTGCTGCAGCAGGCAAGAGTTACAACAACTCTGCAGCTGTTCGTAAAAGTGTTGAATTTTTGTTACGAACACAAAGGTCTGATGGTGGTTGGGGAGAAAGCTACCGTTCTTGTCCTGACAAGGTAATGTAAAAGAAAAAAAGCTACGAAAAATAAAAATAACAACACCTATGGCTCAATTTGTGCATCCTTAAGGTCAGTTATATGCTATGTTGCTCAGAATGTCACTTGCTGTGTATCACATCCTCCAAAAGTTGTGCATTTTTGGACCATCAGACATGTGCAACTAACATTTTTTGAGAAACCGAGCAACATCGGTTATATGAACTCTGGACATGTATCCTACTCCATTTGGAACTGTTTCATTCCAATACTGAATAATTTAAGTCTTAAGTTTTCTATTGACATGCATTTTTACCCTTAAAGAAGAGGATGAAGTATAAAGATGACTGGAAAAGATAATTGTGACTTAGCTTTGTATTTGATCAAACAGGTATATAGAGAGCTTGAAACAGAACACTCAAATCTTGTACAAACTGCATGGGCATTGATGGGATTGATTCACTCTGGCCAGGTTAATTCCTTGTTACTATTAGTAAAGGCATAATACATAAATAGACACTCAAACTTGGTCTCAGCTGACAAGTCAACACTACAACTTTGAGAGGGCACACATTCAACTCATGAACACTTCAACTTACAAAATGATCATCCAGACACCTCCCAAATTTATATGCCATGTCAGCGTTTGTGCCCACGAGACATAATGATGACAATTGGAGAGTTTAGTTTCCAGTTGCGATTAAGTTGAGGTGTCTAGATGTGGACTCTCAAGTTGGAGGGCTTACTTGTCAACCGAAGCTAAGTTTGAATTGTGTGTTTATGTATTATGACATTAGTAAATGCTGTAATTTATTCCACAATCCGAGGACACTTTTTTTTAAAAGAGTTCTTTGCCAACTTTGACAGGTTGATAGAGATCCAAGGCCCCTCCACTGTGCAGCAAGGTTGTTGATTAATTCTCAGATGGAAGATGGTGACTTCCCACAACAGGTAATTACAGGTTTAACAAAGGAGAAAGATTATTTGACCATTAAAAGAAAAGTTGTTAAACGAAGCGAACATATATGATTCATATAGTCGACTCAAACAATCTGGTCATATCTGATTGATACTAATTAGTGGAGAAAAGCTCAAATATGTCATCGAACTTCCAGTGAAGAGTTGCAATAAGCCCAACTATTAGTTGATGGCATGATTAGGCTATTTCTGAAAGTTTGATGATATATTTGAGTTTTTTTACTTGATTAATTAATATAAAGAAACAAGATCTCTCAAACTGGCAAAACAATATCTAAAATAACAGAGATTACTAAAGCCAGTTTTATCAAATTATTGCTTTTATGTGACTTGTGTTTCACTTCATAAATATGTGCAGAAAATTACTGGATGTTTCTTGAAGAATTGCATGTTGCACTATGCAGCATATAGAAATATATTTCCATTGTGGGCTTTGGCAGAATATCGCAAAAATGTCCTTTAGAAATAAATTAATTCCAATTTCAAGAATTTCAAATAAAGTGAAAAAAAATATTCTTAATAGTATGTAGTAGCTCGTATATGAGATCTAGTTAAGACATTATCTGACTATCTATTTTGAGATATTATTTTTTTAGAGTAAATTTCTTTTTATGTTTCAGATAAATTAATCAAATTGAGCGATTTTGCTAGTTTTTAGAAATTGGGAGCATAAATCATATTTTAAAAAAAATACATTTAAATTCTAATATTGTTTTAACAAAAAAATGAGATCAAGCACAATTTCAACTTTAAATTCAAAATAAAATGAATAATATTTAATTTTCATGACCAAACCCTCCATTTATAAACATTTTATGTCTCACTTCTAAGAGGGATAAAAGGCATTTAAAAAAAAAACAAATTAAACTTATGATATATTAATGTTATAATCAAATACTCTCTCTGGTCCACTTAAGTAGATCACCCTTTGACATTTGGTAATATATTAATTACACATATCTTTTAGTATCATTTATCCATTAATAGGATCACTTAAGTCATATATTTGAGCTAATCTTAGCTAGGATCATATGGCCTAATTATTTTGAGGTTAATGACTTTTAACCAACAGGTAAGGTTTATTTAATTATATACCCAATATTTCTCCTGTGTTTTGTCGATGTGGGACATCTCATCTAAAGATGGATTGTTGATATTATTTGTTTTGGGTCTAGGCCTGCACGATTTTAAAACGTGTCACTAGTAGGTAAAATCTGTTTACTTATATAACCAACATCTCTCATGTATTTTGCCGATATGGAATATCTCATCTTAAGATGAGTTGTTGCAAATGAGTTCGTAATTTATGGAGTTTTAAACTTATACGCCAAGAAGAAATAGTACATGCAACAACAACATATCAGTATGATTTCATAAATAAAGTTTAGGGAGGGTGGATGTATACAAACCTTATTCTTATATTTGATGGGGATAGAGAGGTTATTTTCAGTAGACGCTCGACTCAAGCTAATATATATCTACAATAATAATATACCAAGTGAAATTTCATATTTGGGAATTTGGGGAGGGTAGAGTGTACATGAACTTTATCATTATCTCGTAGAAGTAGAGATATTATTTTCGAAAAAAATATTTGACTCAAATAATACATATCAAAGTAAATTTAAAAGGAGGAAACAAAGATCATAAATAATAGGGAAAAAAGTCTAAAAGCATACATAGAAAAGGAATAGGAACGGCAACAAAATAGATAATCTATATCTATATCTATATCTATCTATATCTATACTATACTAAAAGCGTGAAGATCCTTAGAAATGTTGTTTGAACTTTTTGCCCTTCATTAAAAGACTCCGCTTTAGACAAAATCGTCTTTTTATCATTTT
>JBCEWC010012128.1:0-16106 GCA_038996855.1 Solanum aculeatissimum
TGGTGCACTTGCGGGAAACTCCTTGCCGAGGGCCTGTGCACCCCCGGGATTAGTCGGGGCTCTAAGAGACTCGGACATCCAGTGCAAATCAAAAAAAAAAAACCTTATTCAACAATGAATTCAACTTTAGTTTAAAAAATTAGAATGCTAACAAAATTATGCTAATGAAAAAAAATCTAGAATAAATAAAATAAATAAATAATATAAAAAATTGCATGGAATCACATGAAGAAATGAAAGTTAAGAATGAGAAGGAAATAAAATATAAATAATAAAAATTATTTTTAAAAAATATTAGAATAACAAGAGTAAAGCACTAGAAATAAAATAAATTAATACAAAAAATAAAAATAAAAGGAAGATTTTTTTTTTATGTAATTACATGGTGTAATTACACCAATTTCTTGCCCTCCCTTGGGAATTGAAGCGTGTAATTACACCCTTCAATTACACCCTGTTCGTCTTTTGCCAAGTTATTACTTGGCCTACCAAACGGGTCAAAGAAGGTAATTACACCCAATTACACTAAATCCCAATTACATGGTGGCTTTCCAAATAGGTTCTTAATGAAGCCCTTAACTACTTTACATTTTCTACGATAATAGTTTAGGAATAATCAAAAGGGTAATAGTGGAAAGTAGTCCTTAATTTATTTCCTTAAGGGCTGAGCCATACCCTAACAATTCAATTAATATTGACTATAGGGAGTATATTTCATTTTAATTGTGCTCTATTTTTCCTTTTTCTAATGTTGTCAATGTTCACATGATCTCTCATGTTTATTGCCTCTTTAATATGTGTCTTGGTTGGGTTATTGAAGCAGCAGCCAAATTACCGGATTTGAAAAAGAGAAAGCCAGAGGATAATCTGACAGCATCTCGCTCAAGAAAAATTCAGAGATTATCAAGTGGTGCTGGCAACCAAGCTGCGACAAAGGTGGTTCCTCTAGAGAAGAACCAGATGGGGAAATCCCGGATAGCTAAACATTGTCCACAATCAGTTGGCTGTGCCCGATCTTCAATCGGTGGTTGGGAGTGGCGTAATTGGTCATTGAAGGCGAGTCCTGCCGAAAGGGCTCGTGTTAGAGGAACCAAAGCTTTTCATGTCCAATCTGTGAGTGCAGATGCTACCGGTTCTCAAATGTGCAATGTCAAGGGAGCTTCTGCAAGAACACACAGGGCTAAAATGCGCAATCTCGTTGCTGCTGCCGAGGGTGCTGACCTCTTGAAAGCTACCCAATTGAAGGTAACATGAGAATTTGTCCTGTTATATGTATTATATATTTTACTTTACTATTATTAGTAAGGGAGTAAGAGAGGAGTTTCCCCTCAACATGAATTGACAGGAAAGCCAACAGATTCTTGGTTATGATGTAATTCAATAAACTAATATAATGTTATTGGTTTTCAAATGGATTTACTGTTGTTTACTTGAAAGAATTCATCCTCTTTAACGAATATGTCGACTGATTTCACTAATGGTTCTGCTTGGGCTGATTAACTTTGAACTATGTGGGACTTTATTCCCTTTTTTGGGCTGAAAAGAGAGGGTACATGGGCAGCTCTCCTAAAAAAGAGTGAAGTCCGGCCCGCATTTGAAGGCTAGTTCTTGCTTCAAAGCTTCGTTCTCACATCTCAAATATAGGAAACGACAAATTATAAAGGGCAACCCAGTCAATGGACAAAGAAAAATGGATTTATTACACGAAAACAATTCAATGTTTGCCCTTTTTAAGATTGATTTTCCTTGTCGTAGTACATATTCATATTCAAGTTGGCAAAATTCTTCTTTTTCTTCTTATTGTCCAAACGGATCCCACTTGCAGCCTTTGAAATACATTTAAGTGTTCAGTCTTCTCTACCTTATAATATGTTATTTTACCCCTTTCTTCACTTATTTATGTTAGGGCATGAATAGGAACAAGAATAATATATACAATCCTACTAGGAATAGGAATAGTATATAGAATCCTACTTGGAAAATGATTGTAATGTAGTGTATATAAATAGGTCTCAATATAATAAGACACCATTTAATAATATTCTTCACCTATATTACTCACATGGTATCAGAGCAGGATCCATCTCTGTCACCCAATATTGGACCCCCAAAATTAAAATTTTCCACACACCAAAAAAAAGAACTGGGCATGAGGTGGGATGTTGAAGTATTGCAAAAGTCCCACATTGGTGGTTAGTGAGAGGGTGGAACCCTATAAGACTTGGCAATCCTCCTCCCTTTGAGCTAGCTTTTAGGGGGTGAGTTAGGTCTTAAAGTCTGTTTGGATTAGTTTTTGGCTTATGACTTGTAAGTGAAAAGCCTTAAGTTAGCTTTTGGTTTATTATTGTTATTTTGCCTTAAAAATGAGTGCTTGTAAACACTTTTTAACTTTACCCAAACACTTCAAAATTGTTTAAAAGTTATTTTGGCTTAAAAACACCTAAAATAAGTCTATCAAAATAGACACTAAGACCTAAATTTTTCACGTTATCAAAGCTTCTACCATCTTATTAGAGAATCAAAGAGCTTCTGCTGTAGGTGGGTGGCTATGACCCCATATATGCCGTCTGTTTGGCCAATGATTCTCTTAACAAAAGTTGGACCGGTGATATATGCATGAACTCCATATTCAGGGGAAGAAAATTCAGTCAGTCATGTCACTATGCATTAATTTTCGGCAACAATCTAGGGTTATTTGTGTCAATCCATTATTCGTTAGTGTTTGCATAGCACCATGCCATCTTTATTGTGACCATTTTTTCATATCCGATTGCATAGCACTGTGCCATCTTTCTAGTGACTACTTTCTTATTTGTGTAAGGTCATGCCATCAATCCGGCCCTATCCATATAATTTTTTTCTCAGATTGTGATCACTTTCAACCATCAAATCTAATAATCCGTCACATGAACATATTTTGGGCAATTTCCAATGACTTTTTTGTTTAAGATCTACTCATCTATTAGTTTTGAGATGATCAGTACATTTCATACCAAATTTCGAGCACTGTTCAGCGACCATTACATTGTCTTCGACAAATTTGAGTTTCCCTTCGGTGTCTTCTGTTTCAAATTTACTTTTGCCAAAAAAAAGATATACTCATATATTTGGGCTGGATTACAGTGATATTTTCTTTAGCGTATGTCCGTCTTTTTCTATCTATGGTTGTTATTCTCCATTGGCCTTTTAATCAGTTGGACATTAAGAAAGTTATTCTTTACCGTGATCTCGAGGAAGAAGTTTATATAGAGCAACTACCTAGTTTTGTTGCTCTTGGGGGGAGTCTATAGTCTTGTATGTCGATTGTGTAAAGAGCCCGTTTGAATTGTTTTTGGCATATGACTTTAAGTCAAAAGCCGTAAGTTAATCCAAACTTATGGCTTTTGGCTTCTTTTTGTTATTTTACCTTAAAATAAGTGCTTATAAGCACGTCTTAACTTTAGCCTAACACTCAAAACTGCTTAAAAACTATTTTGGCTTAAAAACACCTAAAATAAGCCAATCCAAATGGGCACTAAGTCGCTTTATGGTTTGAAATAGTTTTCTTAAGCTTGGTTTGAGAAGTTCGAATCTACATTATGCATCAAATTTAGTATTCCATGAGAAGACTAATCACATTGAAATTGACTGTTGCATATATCTCAGCAAGCCCCCTCATCGGTCCTTTTATTAATTACGTGTGTAACAAGCTAGGTACGTATGACTTGTATGCACCAGCTTGAGAGGGATTGTTAAAACAAGAATAGGAACAAGAATAATATATACAATCCTACTTAGAATAGGAACAAGATTATGAATAGTGAATAGGAACAGGATTATGAATAGTATATAGAATCCTACTTAAGAAAGGTTTGTAATGTAGTTTTCTAGCTAGAAAAGGAGTCTAATATAGTGTTTATAAATAGGGTCTCAATGTAATACTGCAGAGACACAATTCAATAATATTTTTCACCTATATTTCTCACAATTCAATTACAAGAAAGTCACCTGTGCACTTTGGTAAATTTAGCAATGTTTGGTTTCATTTTTCTTTTTGCCCCAAAAGCACTCAAGGCAGTGACATCATATGCACTGTGACAGTGATATTTGTGTATTCGTTATTGTTTCAAAAAAGGACAAGTATATAGATAAATTTAGTTTGAGGAGCTTATGGCCGTGCGACTTATTTTAATTAGTTCTTTTTTGTAACTTAGATACTTTATCTCTAATTCAAAAGATCACATATATTACTCCACTTTATCATTTTACATTCATTTGAAAGATCATATACAATTCTTTCCCATGAATTTGTTATAAAGCTTTTAACTTCTTAAAAAATATTATTTTAAAGTTATGTCTATTAAGTATCTGAGTTACTTGTTCCCTTTTTTTTCCATAGATATTTTTTAAAATTTTGAATGTCAATGAATGTATGTTGACCTTAGATATAGAGATGTGGAGGTTGCGTATAACAGTAGAAGGCTTGTAGGGGTAGGATGTCGTCTTGCCTTGTTGCGGTTTTAGGTTTTTCATAGGATTAGTGGTGCTATTATGATTGTCTTATTATTGCCACTTTTATTTTTTATTCATTTTTTTCTTTTATTTCTTTTTTTCTTATAGAGTTGACATTGCTCTTCGTTCTAGCTGCTATTCTATATCCATTGTTTTTCTTTTTTCACTTGGTGCGGATATATTTGAGCTGAGGGTCTTTCAGAAACAACCTCTCTATCTCCATGAGGTAGTGGTAAGGTCTGTGTACACTCTACCCTCCCTATAACCCACTTGTGGGACTTCACTAGGTATGTTGTTGTTGTTGTTGAATGTCAATGAATATGTATGTAATAAGGTACAATACAACACTTCCATATTTCAACATAAATCTTTCAGCGAAGAGCTTTTTGGACTTTCCAAACTTAGCGAATGGTAACATTTTAGTAGCTAAAGGAAAGGAAATCATATTGAAGTTTGAAAGATAATGTACGAAGAAGTTTCTTTATGAAGGAAGAATCACCAAGAATATAACAAAAGCCAATTATTTAATGCAGAGCATCTTTCGTCATAACGTTATTTTGTAAAACAAGAGTCGAAAATTTATGTGGCTTCAAACTTTGCTTTTTTTATTTTAATAACTTAATTTCTAAAAGAACCTCTTATAAGACACTACAAATTGTTTAATTAATAATAACCATATTGTTGAAAATACTTTCTTGAATTGTATCCAATAATTAGTTTATTGATATTTGTTTTTTTGAATCGTTTACATTATTCCAGAAATAATTTAAAATGCCCATTTACTTAAGAGGACATTGGTAAAACTTATGTACTTGTGCATTGATGTTGATTAACTATCTAAAGCTAAAAAAAAAAAAATAAGTCAAGAATTTGATTAGTAAATTGTGTTCAATATACTGCTTGAGCCTGTGCTCAGCACGGGCAATTTGTAACTAGTATATTTATTAGATTTTTCTGTGGTTATATACAAGTTACATATTCATCTATGTCTTTGGCAGGCAAGGAAAAAGCTTCTTCGCTTCCAACAAAGTAAGATACATGACTGGGGTCTTGTTGCCCTTGAGGCTATTGATGCTGATGACTTTGTCATTGAATATGTTGGAGAGCTCATACGTCGTCGTGTAAGAGCATTGTTCCAAACCTGAAGTACATTCCAGCTTGCTAATTTGCAGCAAGTTTTCTTCATATATTTTGGTGTCGTAGCTTTGTTTTATTTGTGTACAAGTAGTTCTCTTTGATTGTCTGAAACACTGATCTCAAGCGTTCATTATTTGAAATTGTATTCTCCTTTTTGAGATTCTCAGGTATCAGACGTTCGAGAGCACTATTATGAGAAGATTGGAATTGGGAGCAGTTACCTTTTCAGACTGGATGATGATTATGTGGTGAGAAAGTAATTTGAGATATCAATTTCTTGTAGAATTTTCGTTATTAGTCGCTCTTCCGTGTTTTTCTTTTCCTTTTCCTTTTTTTCGTATCTAGTTTATCCTGCTTATGGATTTTTCGGACATGGGTTCCCCGGAAAAGCCTCTCTACCTCATTACCCTCCCCAGACTCCACTTGTGGGATTCCACTGGGTTTTTTGTTGTTGTAATTTCTTGTAGAATTTACTTGATGATGTAGATTCCTCTCATGTTTTTATTTAGGGTAGATTTTTTTAAATAGCAATCCTGGAAAGGAGAGATATAGGTTAGGATGAGATGCCTTTCAACCCGAAGTCAGTTGAAACTAAAAGGGAAAATGAAATAGAAATTCTATTCTAGCTGTGCTCTGTCCATCTATATCTATCCAAAAAGCCATTAGTCTTGGATCAAACTGATGCTAGATAACTTGCTCATCCCAATTCAATTGCCATATATTGCTGTTGAAATGTTCTTGTTGTACTGTGTGATCAAGAAGATGATGTTATAGAAGCAAGAAGGCATTATTTTCTTCTTAATGTCCGAAAATCTGCTTGCAAGAAGCTCATTGGTTAGTCTTTCTATGTAATCCCAACAAAATTTCATTTCAGTAGAGCAATGTAAAAATAGATGATTAGATCCTATCATTTTTTTTGGGCGGGGGGGTTGGTTTAAAACTGTAGATCTTATCAATTTTGATGCTAGGATAAATAGCTTATTGGCTTTTGTACTTGTAGAGATTCAGATTTAAGTTTCTGGGAACCCAAGACCAAAGACCATGTTGAAGGTCCAATGTTTCTTTGGTGATTTCTAATGGTTTATGTCCTAAGAAGATTGAACGTGGGATTGAAAAAAGGGGCAGGCTAGTGCACAAAGCATCCCGTGTTCACGTAGGGTCCGAGGAAGGGCCGCACCCAAGGGGTGGGATAACAAGGAGAACTTTTCATAATGTTCTCCATGCATGTGTACTTCAAGGAGCTTAGTTTTAAATAAAAGTTATGAAAAGTTAAAGTTCTCCTTGATATCCCACTCCTTGGGTGCGGCCCGCCCTTGGACATCATGTGAACACGGGATGCTTTGTGCACTAGGCTGCCCCTTTTTTCAATCAGACATCCAATCTTCTTAGGACATAAACCATTAGAAATCACCAAAGAAACATTGGACCTTCAACTTGGTCTTTGGTCTTGGGTTCCCAGAAATTTAAATCTGAATCTCTTACAAGTACAAAAGCCAATAAGCCTATTTATCCTAGCATCAAAATTGATAGGATCTACAGTTTTAACCCCCCACCCCCAAAAAATGATAGGATCTAATCATCTATTTTTACATTGCTCAACTGAAATGAGATTTTGTTGGGAGTACATAGAAAGACTAACCAATGAGCTTCTTGCAAGCAGATTTTCGGACATTAAGAAGAAAATAATGCCTTCTTGGTTGGTGTAATCAGTGTTGCCTTATAAGTAGATTGCTATGGTTCTTGAGATGGATTGCGTTTGCAGTTTGCAAAGGTTAGGCTTCTTTAGGTCATATTTTTGTGGAACTCCTTTAGTCATATTCAATATAGTTTGTCAAGCTTAGGCTATAATAAGTAAGGTTCATGAGGTGGATTGGTCTATGAGGCTCATTTACAACATATCAAACTAGGGCTGGATTGGTGTTCTCATTTTTACCTTGTAACAATATTGCTATGGGATGCATTGCGTTTTTGATCTGCTTAAGTTGGACTTCCTTAGGCCAAACTCAATATGGTCTTAAAAAACTTATTAGTAAGAAAAAGATGAATAAAACATCTTCTGTTAGGCCTCGACTAGCTTCGGATGTAGCAGTAGTTTAGACACATCTTCTCTTTGGTTAAACTCACCAACATTGATCTTTCCTTACTTATCAAACTTCATTTTTAGTGTGAAATAATACCATAAGTCACTAGAATGAATCACTATAATCAGGATATTAATTTTACCCTCATAATCTGAACTAAGTAGGCATTTGGTCCAGCAATTTGGAGCCCAAATTTGAAGTTGTGATATGAAATAAGCATTTAATTATGACATCTCAACCTGATATAAAAAATTGAATAAAACTTCTACTTCAATCTCAGATGACCTAAAGAAGTGTAGATATAGCTAATTGCGTATTAGGTTACATAGTGGACGTGAACTCAGTTCCATTCTACAAACTGGATTAGTCTACACATAGGTAAGATTGTTTTGAAACATGAACGGAAATTAGTGTTATATGAGAACTGTGGACGGTGTGTGTGAGTGGGGTGGGGGATCCAATTCACCCTAAGAAATCACGATTTCTGAAGTTAAAGATGTTTTTGAAATTAGGTCTGGATGCTTCTTACTTGTATGAGTCCCATTCTAGCTAGAGACTTGTATTTTGCGTGAGGGTAACTGAGAGATATCTAAAAACCCCTATTTTCCCTTAAACAACTTATTTTTACTTTTAAAATGAGATAGACGTGTATAGAGCTGAATGATGCAATAGTTGAGCAATTGATTGACAGAGAGAATTGATGAGTATCAAATGGTATAATTGCTACTTATCGGGACGACGCTCATTTGAGCTGGATTTTAAAACCAACTGCTACAGGATCACCAAGCATCAGAAATAATAATTGGATTGCTAAATCTTGTAATAAAAAAATTGCTGTTGTGTGTTTCTGGAATAGTGGATGCAATTCACACATTACCAGGGCTTGCTAGTGAATTGTGATACCTCTCAGTGTGATGTTCAGGCTTAAGGAAAGCTTTTCCAGATCATGCAATTTTGCTGGGAATCTAGTCTAATGTGTTGCATATTATGAGAATTTTGTAATTTCATAAAGATTGAGCAGGCATTTCTTATTAACTGACTGTATTTTATGAAGGTTGATGCAACAAAGCGTGGTGGTATTGCCAGATTTGTAAACCATTCTTGTGAGGTGATTTTCTTACTGTTGAAATTATATACGACTGACATGAAGTTCCATAGGATTTCAACTCAATGACATCATCTGCTTGATCTTAACAAATGTTGCAGCCGAATTGCTATACAAAAGTTATAAGTGTTGAGGGTCAGAAAAAGATCTTCATATATGCTAAGCGGCCAATTGCAGTTGGTGAAGAGATAACTTACAACTACAAGTTTCCCTTGGAGGAAAAGAAGATCCCCTGTAACTGTGGTTCTAGGAGGTAAGACTTCTGTTGATGATTGAATTTTTATCTATATTTTTATTGTGTGCGTGATATAACGGAAATTATTGGACACAGGAAGAAATTTATTGCTAGCTTTATCCTTTGTTTGATAGTTCTAATGGTGAAAGACGATCTCTTTAACAAGATGATAATTTATGTGACAGTTATTACCTTTGATTTTTTTCCAAGACATTCATTTCTACAGTGATGTGTTAGAACTGTTATTTCAGTTAGCTTTCTTTATTTAGGGTGTGTTTGGTACGAAGGAAAATGTTTTCATGGAAAACAAGTTAAAAAAAAAAAACTCTTTTTTGAAAAAAGTTATTTTCTTTTTGTGGGTGGGTGAGGTCAGGGCTTTGGGGGGGGGGGATGGGTTGAGATCACCCGCAAATTTTTTAAAGTGCCCCCACCTCACATGACATTTTTTCTCATTTTCAACCCGCGTTGCATAAACCTTTAAGTTCTTTTCTTTTTTAATTGAGTCTAATATGAAAAATTAAACTTCATATTTTTTTTTTCAATTTCGCTAGTTAACATCTTAACAACTAATTTTAACTGTTTCTAGTTAACATTTCGACAATTGTTTTTTAATTACTAATTAACTATTTCTAATTAAAATGGCAACAACTAACAGTTTACCGGACACATCTAGTTCAAATTTTAAAAAAGAAGTTAGAATTAAAGCCGTTGTTTAATATATAAAAAGTTTAAATTCTTTAATTTTTCCTAATTACAAAGATTTAATTTTTCTTCTAAAAAAATAGATTTAATTTTCTTGAGTTCCTATTTGATACCTTAAACCTTTAAAAAATAGATTTAATTTTCTTTAAGTTCCTATTTGGTACCTTAAACCTGCATAAATCCTCAATCCGCCCCACATTAATTTTAAAAATAATTATTTCATCCCACCTCCACCCACCCCACCTGCATAAATTTAAACCCGCCCCATCCCGTACCCGTCTCATTGCCATCCTAGTCAGGGCGTAGGAGTGGGGTAAAAAAAGAACTTTTTAAAATGTGATTTCTTTTTTTAATTGAACTTTATAGATTTTTTTTTTGTGGGTGAGTGGGTGGGGGAGGTAATAAAATAAAATATTTAAAATTTGAAGTATTTTTAAAAAATAATCTTTTAAAATTTTAATTTTTTGGTTGGGGGGCGGTGGGATTGGTTTGGAGGGGTAGGGGTGGGGTAAAAAAATTTAATCTTTTTTTTAAAAGAATTTTGTTTTTTGAGGGGTGGGGGTAAGAATAAAAAATTGTAATTTGAGATTGAAGAAGTTCTAAAAATGTTTTCCTTATTTTTTGAAGGGAAGTTATTTCTTTAAATGTGAGGAAAATCAATTGATTATTAAGGATAAAAAAAAATCCTTACCTTACAATTGTTTCTCAATCGCTAATTAACTATTTCTAATTAACATTTCTACAACTGACAATTTACTGGACATGTCTAGTTTAAATTTTAAAAAAGAAGTTTACCCGCCCCCTCCCCCTCTTCGCCTCACCCTACATAGCCCTAAACCCACCCCATACCAGACCTATTGCCTTCCCTAGTTAGGGCGTAGGGGTGGGGTAAAAACATTGAACTTTTAAAAATTTAAATATTTTTTTTTCTTAATTTTTTTTGGGGGAGTGAGGTAAAAAAATTAAAATTTGAAGTATTTTTTAAAATTATTATTATTTTTTTGGTTGGGGGTTGTGGGTCGGTTTGGAGGTAGGGGTAAAGTAAAAAAAAATTATTTATTTATTTTAAAATTTTTTTGAGGTTTTTTTTTGTGTGTGTGGTGGTGGTGGGGGTACAGGGTGGACTAAGAATAAAAAATTGTAATTTGAGATCGGAGGAGTTGTAAAAAATGTTTTCCCAACCTCAGGGCAATTGACTTGAGCCTTGGGGTTTGCTCCCTTTCAAGGTCTCAAGTTCGAAACCCATTGGGTGCAAACAATTTTTGAGGGCCATCGGACTGGGTAAAACCTGAATTGATGTGGTGCACTTGCGGGAAACTCCTTGCCGAGGGCTTGTGCACCCACAGGATTAGTCGGGGCTCTAAGAGACTTGGATACCCGTTGTAAATAAAAAAAAATGTTTTCCCTATTTTTTGAAGGGAAGTCATTTCCTTAAATTTGAGGAAAAAAAGTTGATTATTAAGGATCAGAAAAAGCCTTACCTTAGTTATTACATTAATATATGCATTGTCTCATCAGGTGTCGTGGCTCGATGAATTGAAATGCAAAGGAGATGCCAGATCCAATGTGTTAGGTATTTTAATTTACTTCTGAAGCTTCTCGCGTTTATTCTGTTTGCCGTCTCTTTGTTTCAAATACCAACTCCTTTTTCTTCTTCTTAGTTATCCTTTCTTGACCTGGGTTGCCAAGGACACCCCTGCTGCAGTTCTGCACCTAGATTTCGTCATCGTGTAAATCTAGTAAGCAATGGTATCGTCCATGCCAGTTCCTTCTTGTTTATGTTTTTAGAAATAGAAATCAATCTAAACATTGGAGTGGAATTATTGTTTTCTGATTATAGCCATGTTTCGCTACGTGTGTTTGATATGCATTTTATTATTTGTCGCTATTTGCAATGTATCTCAATCCTGCACCGGGATATGTTGTCTATGAATTGCCGTGGATGACTCTTCCCTGGAATTATACAGATTAGAATAACACATACTCAAGTGTTTGACCTAACAAATATGAAAGAGCTTAGAGGTCGTTTGGTAGAGTGTATTAGTACAAATAATGCAGGCATTAACTTGGTGTATTAGTAATACCTCGTTGGTACACCTTTTCATGCTATGTATAAGTAATGCATTGTGTATTAAACTATGTATTATTAATACCATGAATTTCTAAGTATTAGTAATGCAATGGTTTTAATGCATGCATTAGCATGATTAAAGACCCAATTGCCCCTCAAAATATTTTTTACATCTTTTCCACCATAATTATGGAGGGTATCTATTTATAATTAATGCAAGCATAACTAAAACATGCATTACTAATGCAAGCATTATTAATAAACTCAATTTACTATTATGCTTACTTGAGCTACTTTGAAGGTGATTGTAGATGGATTGTGTGAATTCCAAAAGATGTAATGCAATGCATGTATAAGACATATGGCCAAATCAATACTAATTTGAAAATGCATCTACCAAACGACCCCTTAATAATTAATATTCCAAATAAGATTCAGTACAGAGGAAAATATATAAAATTAATCCAGAGAAAAGAGGGTAAAAGATGAACTTATATACTCCCTCTTCACGAGTATTTATAGTAATGAGAGATGGTTAATAGACCGAAAGATCTTTAAAATAGGATATACAATACAAAGGAAAATAGATAAAATCAATCCAGAGAAGGAGGGTAAGAGATGAACTTATATACTCCCTCTTCACAAGTATTTATAGTAATGAGAGATACTTAATGATCCCGAAGATCTTTACAGTACGGATACCTTACCTTTATCATTATGAGGTAGATAGGCTTTACTTCTAACATTATGTAAATAAATTATCTACTTGAGCTACTTTGAAGGTTATTGTAGATGGATCTGTATGAATTCCAAAAGATGTAATACAATGCATATATAAGACATAGGACCGAATTGATGCTAATTTGAAAATGCATCCACCAAACGACCCCTTAATAAGTAATATTCCAAATAAGATTCAATATAAAGGAAAATAGATAAAATCAATCTAGAGAAAGGGGGGTAAGAGATGAACTTATATACTCCCTCTTCACAAGTATTTATAGTAATGAGAGATACTTAAAGATCCTGAAAGATCTTTAAAATAGAATATACGGATACCTTATCTTTACCGTTATGAAGTAGATAGGCTTTACTTTTAGCATTATGAAAAGGAATTATCTACTTGGTTACTTTGAAGGTGATTGTAGATAGATCTGTATGAATTCCAAAAGATGTAATACAATACATATACATAGGATCAAATCGATGCTAATTTGAAAATGCATGTGAGAATTGCAAAATTAAGTAATTGCTTTTTAGGCCAATATGCTTTGTAACTCCATTTTGCCACGTTGATGCCATTTCAGGGTTTGCCCTTACAACTCTTGGTCGGGCGGGACCAGATGCTTTACACGTACTTCCGGGTTTACACATTCTTGTAAAATATTACGAGGAGTGTGTGCCCCTTGCATATTTTCTTGTAGATATCACAGTTGCAGATGAGTTCCTCCTCTTTAAGAATTCAAAATCGGTTGTTCTTTATTATGCAATTTGAAGACACTCTTTTGGAATTACATATCGCGTGTACAGACATACATTACGATATACCTTCACATTTCAAGTATAATAATATACATATTCAATTTCATAGAATACAAAGTACCTTGTAGTTTATTTGGTTATGTTGGGATATCTTGTCTTGGGCCGAGGGTCTATCGGAAATAGTCTCTCTACCTCACAAAGCTATGTGTAAGGTCTGCATTCATTCTATCTTCCCTAGACTTTATATGTCGAGATGTCTTGTCTATATGCGTGAATGCAATTATGCATGCTTTCGACATTATGTAATTGCTCTAGTGATATTCGTCAAGCTTTATGTCTACGGGTCAATATGCTGTATCATTTATGGCTCAGTCTTGATAATCTTTCCATAGATACAAACTGCTATGATCTGCTGTCTAATATGTTAGGAGTGTTTGGCCCGAAAACCGATTTAACCTCTAAGAGGTTCAGTTGGTATACTCTGATTATATGTGATGTCCCTGGGATGAGACTAATTTAGCAATGAATGTGGCATCATATTGTTTGGACTCTCCAAATATGCTTCTGTACTCGTGTTAAATCCTTCAAAAAGACTCTGCTACACGTGTTGATATTTTTTATGAGTTTGAGCTTACATAAGTCATGTGTATGCTCAAAATGCTAGTTTTTTGAAGTTTAGAATTTTTTTCTTATCACTTGGCAGTCACATTGATAAGTCTAAATATTATGCCAAATTAATGCTTAGAGTTAAATTTCCATTTTTAGTCAGGGAATAAAACTTTTTGTACTTACATTATGACAAAGAAACATTTTCCTTTTAATTACTTTTTCTTGTTCATTCATACCTTCAAGGGAAGAACCAGATGGGTAAATCTCGGATTGCAAAACATTGTCCACAGTCAGTTGGCTGTGCTCAATCTTCAATTAATGGTTGGAAGTGGCGTAAATGGTCATTGAGGGCAAGTCCTGCCGAAAGGGCTCGTGCTAGGGGAACTAAGGTTGTTCATGTCCAATCTATTAGTGCAGATGCTAATGGTTCTCAAATGTGTAATGTCAAGGGAACTTCTGCAAGAGCACATAGGGTTAAGTTGCGCAACCTCGTTGCTGCTGCCGAGGGTGTTGGCCTCTTGAAAGCTACTCAGTTGAAGGTAACATGAGTGGAAAGCCTTGCAATCTTTGATCAATTGCAAATATTTTCATGTTACCTTAAATTGAGTAGCTTTCAAGAGGTCAACACCCTCGGTAGAAGCAACGAGGTTGCACATTTTAGCCCTGTGTGTTCTTGCAGAAGTTCCCTTGACATTACACATTTGAGAACCATTAGCATCTGCACTAACAACTTGGATATGAACAGCCTTGGTTTCCCTAACACAAGCCCTTTCGGCAGGACTCGCCGTCAATGGCCATTTACGCCACTCCCAACCATTGCTTGAAGATCGAGCACAGCCAACTGATTGTGGACAATGTTTTGCTATCCGGGATTTACCCTTCTGGTTCTTCCTTTGAAGGTATGAATGGACAAGAAAAGTAAATTAAAGGAAAATGTTTCTTTGTCATAATGTAAGTACAAACAAATTTATTTCAAGACGAAAAAGGGAAATTTAGTCATAGATTCTTGTAGATTTCGCTGTTGCAGATGAGTTTCTCTTCTTTAAGAATTCAAAATCAGTTCTTTATTATGCAATTTGATGACTCTTTTTGGAATTATATATTGCGTGTACAGACATACATTACAATATACCTTCACATTTCAAGTATAATAATATACATATTCAATTTCATAGAATGCAAAGTTCCTTGTAGTTTATTGGTTATGTTGAGATATCTTTTCTTGGGCCGAGGGTCTATCGGAAATAGTCTCTCTACCTCACAAAGCTAGGCGTAAGGTATGCGTACATTCTACCTTTCCCAGATTCAATGTGTTGATATATCTTGTCTATATGTGTGAATGCAATTATGCATGCTTTCGACGTTATGTAATTGCTGTAGTTATATTCATCAAGCTTTACGTCTACAGGTCAGTATGCTGTGCCATTTATGGACTCAATAGTCTTGATAATCTTTCCATAGATACAAACTGCTATGATCTGCTGTCTAATATGTTAGGAGTGTTTTGCCCGAAAACCAATTTAACCTCTTAAGAGGTTCAGTTGGTATACTCTGATTATATGTGGTGTCCCTGGGGTGAGACGAATTTAGCAAAGAATGTGGTATCATACTGTTTGGACACTCCAAAAATGCTCCCATACTCGTGTCAAATCCTTCAAAATACATAAGTCATGTGTATGCTCAAAATGCTTGTCTTTTGATGTTTAGAATTTTTTTCTTATCACTTGGCAGTCACATTGATAAGTCTAATTATTATGCCAAATTAATGCTTAGAGTTAAATTTCCATTTTTAGTCATGGAATTAAATTTGTGTACTTACATTATGTCAAAGAAACATTTTCCTTTAAATTACTTTTTCTTGTTCATTCATACCTTCAAGGGAAGAACCAGATGGGTAAATCTCGGATTGCAAAACATTGTCCACAATCAGTTGGCTATGCTCGATCTTCAATCAATGGTTGGAAGTGGTGTAAATGGTCATTGAGGGCAAGTATTCGCATGTTACCTTAAATTGAGTAGCTTTCAAGAGGTCATCACCCTCAGCAGAAGCAACGAGGTTGCACATTTTAGCCCTGTGTGTTCCTGCAGAAGTTCCCTTTGACATTACACATTTGAAAACCGTTAGCATTTGCACTAACAACTTGGGTATGAACAGCCTTAGTTCCCCTAAAACAAGCCCTTTCGGCAGGACTC
>JBCEWC010012129.1:0-16105 GCA_038996855.1 Solanum aculeatissimum
ATTGATAAACTCGGTCATCTTTGCTTCCCTTAACTCAAGTGGGAAGAACCTATCAAGAAAGGCCGTCTTGAACTCCGCCCAAACAACCTTTGCATCATCCACCCTCTTCATGAGCCATTGCCCATACCAAACATGAGCCACATCCTTGAGTTGGTAATCCGCCAACTCCGCCTTTTCTTCCGAGCTCACACCCATAATAGACAAAACTTGGTGAGCTCATCCACAAACTCTTGGGCATCCTCCTCGGCCTTAGAACCATAGAATTTCAGAGGATTTATACGAGAGAAGTCCCTCACTCTTGTTTGCCACCACCTATGCCAACATTACATAATTTGGTATAGGTCACTTGTTCCTCAACCGGTGCCCTAGGAGCCATCTCCTTAACCTCCGGAGCCGAAGGTGGAAAGGGAGCTCTTCTTGGAGGCATTTCTGAAAGAACGACAATACCATGTTTAGAGACATTATCAAGAGTCCATGGCACGATATAAGAAAGAAACGAAGTGAGACAATTTATTAGAACGTCATCATATCCTCTTATTCATAGGCATGGCGTGCATCACACCCATGACCAAGACTCTTATAGATGCGGCATGTTGGACATCCAAGGATCATTACAAACCTAGGGCTCTGATACCATCTTTGTCACGAACTGGATAGGGAGCCTAGATATGACATGGAGAAAGAGGACCCGAAGATCCTCGATCAAGCCATCATAGCATCATTACACTCATCATCGATTCGGAAACACGGAAGCTAAAACATGTAGCACATAAGCTCTAAGGATTTAAGGACTTGGGACTCAAGCTATGGGGACAATATGGGAAAGGGATAGGTATACTTACATATAGCACATAGTCATACATCTTACATAACATTCAAGCCATAATCATAACATGAGAACATAATCATGAGACATGCTAAATAATATCATATATATAACAAAGATTCAACATACAAGCTAGAACGGGATAGAGTAAAGAATGTTATCTGTTGTTTTACATGAAGCATGTATATGTATATGTAAGTATTCTCGTGGGATGAGACTTAGTACCGAGGGAGTAGGTGGAAAAATGGGGTGTATGCAAGGCCCCGCCTATTCTATAAAACCATGTGCCACCATGGGTATATAAATCCCCCGATAGGGATTTCATGTCTTGTTTATCCCTTGTTTAAGGGTGTCATGGGCTCTACATGGTACGTAGGCCGGATCCGGATAGTGGCTCGTTCGGGTCACTCATGTTATCAGTTGAGCTTACATGCCCGCTATATATGAACCTAGGATCGCATTTCATACATCATGACATGGAATATTGGTATACTACTCCTTGTCTACGTGCAATCCTTTCGTATATTATCCCCTTGTCATGTTGCTTGGTCATACTATACTTGTCATATGCATTTCATGTCCACATACTTAGTGCTTAATTGTGCTAACCCATTTTCTTTTCTACATGTTCTTACCATGTAAGGGATGAGGGTGATATCTATATTCTCCCGGACGACGTTTGATATCTTATTAAAGAAGTTGCTAGTGGTGAGCCCTCTTGTTCAAGGGCAATAGCCACAATCTATCTACCTTCTTACTTTCATATATTTACTCTCTTTGACTTGAGGGTGAGCCTCAAGCTTGTCGAGGCCCCGCTCATCTATATAGAGGCATTGTTGGACAAGCCTATACTCTTGTGCGTTTGACTTGTATGTTGGATATTTGGCTGTGTAATATGATGCTATTTCACTTGATTTATGCTCATGTTTCCATGTTATGATAATGGCTTGAATGTTGAGTATGATAAATGACTATATTCTATGTGCAAGCATGCTTATCCTCTTCCCGTATTGTCCCCATAGCATAAGTCCTAAGTCCCCAAACCCCTAGAGCCTATGTGCTAAGTGTTAAGCTTCCGCATTTATGAACCGATGATGTGTGTAATGATGCTATGATTGATTGATTGAGGGTCTTCGGTCCTCTTTCGTCATGTCACATCTAGGCCCTCTATCCGGGTCGTGACACGGCAGCATCCTCATAGTTTGAGTCCAAAGCCCCTATTTTCCCTAGAAATATGTGTTATGTTTTTACGTTTCTGCCCTTCCAAATCGATGATGTGTATGATGATGCTATGATGTCTTGATCGAGATCCTTCGAGTTCTCCTTCTCCATGTCACATCTAGGCCCCACTTCCGGGTCGTGACAGTTGTGAGCCTGGTCCACTTTTTTAGACCTTCTTCTAATTTAGGATTGAGCTTTGGGATTCCTTAAGAGGTAGTTTCTTGTCTGTTTGGCAGACCCTCGAGGATTCTTCACTTTGTTATGTTCTATTTGAGGACTAAGCATGTTAGACTTATACTTTCTTTGAGTATTGCTATTTAGAGGCTTATACATGTGACACTAGTCTTGGAATGGTTTATGGATATGATATTTTAGTCCTTGTCCTATTTTTAGATTTTATCTCTTCCGCATTTGAATATATATATTAAATTGAGAAGATTTTAGCTTACTTGTCTTGGTGGGTTAGGTAGGTACCATCACACCCATTTTTGGGTCATGGCATTGTTTGTTTTATTTTCTTGAAGTTTTCTAAAATCCTTAATGTCAAGTTTTATATATTATCATTGTATGTTTATGTTCCTCAATATTGAGCACATTCTAATTCATTATAATATTAGTGTCTTCCATTGAGTAAGTTATCCTGGCCAAGTGGTCCGCTTGGGACCAAAAATGGTTTTTGAGTACTGGCCACGTCCATGGTGTAGGCTCGGTGCATGAAATGTTTTTACACATTTACTGTTATGGAGTTTCACAAATTCCAAGACATAGGTTATAACGTTTTTAATATACGATCTTATGGTTGGATGCTATTGATATACTACAAAAATACAACACTTTTGATGCTTAAAACTTAGAATTTTTTGTGTTCTCAAAGCGATGTTAGTAGATTTGATGTATTTTTATATTTGTTTTGCAGGATTATAGGGTTGACATGATTTGTGGGCAAAGTGTGCTAAAATTGCAATTTTTGGTGATCCATAAACCCTTTACGAGTCGTGAAAGATTTCACGAGCCATATAAGTAGGTTCATAACAAATTCCAGTGAAGGGTGAATTTTTGAACAAGATTCTATGAGCGTGCAGACGAGCCATAAAACAATCCATGAGTTGTAGAGTTGAGGTCGTGCCATGAGGATCAGAAAGTGGAGATTTACTAAAAGGGTTATAGATGAAATCATCCACGAGCCATAGAATCCTATATGGCCCATAGAGGGGTCTCGTAGAACATGCTCCAGTGTTTCAGATAGAAATCCATGAAGCCTTGACAATGGGACGTGGAACATTATACGACCCGTAAAAGTGCCCAAGAGCGTGTCGATTTAGTTTTTCTAGTTTAATTTGGTTTTGAATTTTAGACATTATAAATAGGTTTTTAGGTTATTTTTCGACATGTTTCCAGGAAGTTCGAAGTAGTTCATAGATTTTAGTAGTTTTAGAGAGTGAATAAAAATATTTGTGTTTTTGATTCGTATTTGTGATTCCTATTGAGGAGTTGGATTTCTCATTCCTAAATTTATTCATGTAAGTGCTCAATTATATTATTCTATATCATGATTTTTGCATCTACATTAATTATCAATAGCTAAATCCACAACTAGGGTTATGGGAACCATGAAAAACTAACAAAGTAAAACTAGATAATTCATATTTCTTGGAAGTTGTGTATGAATGTATTGATTATTTTTCTTCACTTTAAATTCTTTTTAATGGTGGCCAACGTTAGAACTCACCTAGTGTTACTTTCCAGATCAACGAGGTAATGAATTGGAAAAGAGAATAATTAACAGAAATTGATTAATGTTTTCTTGTCTGATCAACCAAACTGGATCAAGGGGAGGTTGTACTGGAACAATTGGTAAGACTTAGTAATGTCACACCATTGAGATGGATCAAATCATGTAATTAAATTTACCTCTAAACGGGATCAAAGGTTTTTGTAAACTTAACTTGTCGTTCTACATCTACACATCAAAAAAGACTACAATTATCTTGTAAGACAGAGTTAGGGAATACATCGCCCTGGTTAGTTGCTCTACTAATTCTACAACACTTGCATTTGTCTAGGTTTCTTTTACTTTATATTATAAATACCCCCCCTCCCCCATTGTAAGATAAGTAGGTTAATAACCCCAGTTTTGCTTTAAATTATTCTAGAGTGTACCATATTCCCTATCGGTTCGACCCAACCTTGGTTAGGTTATCTACTTGACTACAACCGCTTTAACCTTCATAAAAGAGGTATTTCTTGGGCGACATCAACTATTTTGGCACGGTTGTCGGGGAATACGGCTAGACTTGTTTAGTTCAAGAAATTTTGGGGATTAATCCTTATTTCCCTAATTTTATATTTTTTGTTATTTTTGTTTTGTTTCAGTGTGAAGGTGTAGTGTGTGCACAACACTCAGAGCCGAGGCAATACCTTGACTCCATTTGACCCAGAGATCCAAAGAATGCTAAGGAGGATGGCTTAGGATAATGTGAACAATGTTGTTGATGATGCAATGAATGCAAGAATTAATCCGAACAATAACTACCCACAGGGTCTGCTAGCCGTAGAAAATCAATGGAACCAATATCGGCTTGACCCTATGGCAATGGATATCACCGGAGCTATTGTGTTACCTCCATTTCTGGATGACACTAAGTTCGTCATGTTGAGTGGGTTGCTACAAATGCTGCTGAATCGTTATTGTTCATGGGCCTACCATCAGAGGATCTACATAACAATCTATACAATGTTGTGTTCGTCTGCAAGAGAAAGATGGGAAACCAAAATCTATCCATGGATGCAGTTGGGCTTCATTAATCCCACATTCTCTCATAAGAAATGCAATGTTATGGCTATTCCATCTCCCACAGAGTTCAATCACCATTTGGGCAAAATTGCAGAGGGCCTTTTTGGAGAGGTTCTTCCCAATCTTGAAGAAGCTGAAGTTGAAAGCACAGATCAATAACTTCAAGTAGGTGTCTGGCGATTCACTTAATACCACGTGGGAGATATTTACTAAATTCTTGAGAAGTGTTCCTAACCACAAAATTGTTGATGAAGACCTGGTAGAGATTTTTTACAAAGTCCTAGACGAGAATAGCCATGTTATTGCGGACACCACCATGGGAGCTCATTCATAGATCACCCATTCTAGGAGATTGCACAGAGAATGGAGAGAGTGGTCAAGATAAATCACACATGGGGGACAAGGGACAAAGCTACTATGAAGTGCTCATTCTCAGTCAGTACTAGTTTAGCACAAACAGGGGTAAGTGAATAGGTGATGCAAGAGCTTGCTCAAATTAATATAAATATGAAGTTGTTGATGAAGCAGAACCAGCAACGAGTCAATGCAGTATCTCATTAGCCTCCACAATAACCCATATACGAGGAGCCTTATTACGAGGAGGACACTTTCTTCGTAGAAGATCAGATGATGGGTTTTTGAACCAATGACCAAGGGTCCAATTAGGACTTTTGTTGCCAAGGTCAAGGAAACCAAGGTCAAAACTTTGGGAGAGATAGCGCCTTTAGAGAGAATAACAGAGAAGGTTACTACAATAGGAACAGGGGTCAAGACAGAGAGGCCGATTGGGGATGCAGAGATAGTTTCAGAAATAGTCCATACATTTCATCGCATAATCGAGATTCTAGTGTTGTCTCATATTACATTGAAAAGATGTTTGATTGTCTATTGAAGAAGGTTGACGCTCAGGATGAGACACTAAAAGGGATGAAATCTGACATCTCTAATATCAATCAGAAGATTGAGTGTCATTATGTGGCTATCAAGCAGCTTGCGCAATAGTTTGGTCAAATGTCAACTCAGATTAACCTGTGCCAAAAAAGTACATTGCCCAGCAATACAGTTCAAAATCCTAAGAATGAAGGGAAGTGCATGGCAGTCATGACACGTGGAGGAAAGAAGACCATAGATCCTCCCATATCAGGTGATGATGATGTTCGTGAAGAGAGGGGTGAGACTAAGGATGTTGCAATTGGAGATATTTATGCTAAGGATGGGGAGAAAGACACAACGCCAATACCACAAACGTTAAAACCCATTCCTAGACCTCCTCTTCCCTTCCCTCAGAGATTCAAGAAGAAGGAGGTGGAAGGAAATCTATGCTGAAACAACTCTCCATCAACATTCCTCTGATTGAAGCATTGGAAAACAATTCCTGGGTACGCCAAGTTCATGAAAGAACTGATCACAAAGAAAAGGACTGTAAGTTAGGAGCTTTCTCAAGAGCCTCAATATTGTAGTGTGATATCTACACGATCCTTGGTGCAGAAATGAGAATATCTCGGAGCATTCACAATTCACTGCACCATAGGTAATATTGAGTTTCCAAGGGCATTATGTGATATTGGTGCCAGCATTAATTTGATGCCCCTTGTGATTTTTAAGAAAATTGTCTTGGAAGCCCCTGCTCCGACGAATATGTGGTTGTTAATGATTGACCGAACGATGAAGAAGCCTATGGGGATACTGTATGTTGTTCTTATCAAAGTTGACAAATTTATATTCCCCAAAGACTTTGTGATCCTACATTGCGAGATTTACTTTAAAGTCCCGATCATCTTAGGAAGGCCCTTCCTAGACACTGGGTGAGCTTTGTTGGATATGGAATCAGGCCAACTCAAATTCAAATTGAACAATGAAGAAGTCATCTTTAACATATGTCAGTCAATGAAGAGGCCAGACGAGCTAAAGATGGAGGTTTGGGTCATTGATGAAGTTTGAGTAACCATATAGTCCAAGTTATTCTGTGATAATAAATCAGGTGTTACTTGAGAGGAAACCTAAGATACTTTGTAATAGTGATAGTTTTTTGTTTTGGTTTTAGTTTTAGACTTGTAGGTAGTGTAGTGTTTGCAATTTTGATGTAATTTATGGATATTGGACTGGTAGCATACAGGGTAACAATTTGTTTTGTGAAATTTATGTAGGTAGAGGAGCAAGTTAGCCTTTCTGAGCTAAGAAGGAAATAGCATGTGATTCTACGACTAGTTTTATTGATTGTATGTCAAAGTGCGACCCTTACACCAGCTTGTATAATATTCTAGTGAGGAAAACTTATGTGCACTCTAGTCCATGAGCCAATGTTATGGCTCGTAGCAAGTACTATCGGTCATGAATGGGGCTCATGGACCCCAGGTATGTTTTCTAGTTTTTCACCAAGTCTTGAGGAGGTTTTACGACCTACCCTATAAGTTGTATTTCATTTTACGGCTCGTAAGATGGATCATAGAACCCATCTCCTCAATTTGGGTTTCTAGCTTCCTACAAAACTAGGATTTACGATCTATAGAATACTCTATGACCCATAATCAGGGTTTTGTAGAGTCAGACCAAGTTTTTAAAACCGACTCGGTCATTGTATATATTGGGGTAAAATAAATTGTGTCCCCATATTCTAATAGATCCACAAAAATACCCCGACCCTTTTGCAAACCCTATCGGTCCGATCACTTCTCCGGCCTCCACCTCACTTTTCCAACCATTTTTTTGATGAGCTCACATAGTTAGGGTTTTATCCCCCTCTTCAAATCCTCCTTCAAATTCAACATTTTCTCGCATATATTTGGTAAGTTCTCGGCTTTAAAACTCTTGAGTTATCAAAACTTTTGTTAAGATTGGTTGAAATATTGATGGGCATGGTGTTCATGATGTGAATGAGTGTTTCCTTTGCTTGAATTTTGTGTCTAAATACGTAATTAAATTGTTTGCTCATGTTTAGAGTAAAATTAGTAGTCAAAAAATGTGTAGGTGATCATGTGATGTTTGAACGTTGTCACAGGTCTATTGAATACAATGAATTTGATTGAAATAGATGACATGTGATTTCACGTACATGTTTGCATTGATTAATCATCCAAATGGTGTCTACCATTAATTTAACATTCCAAGTAATGTTCAATGGGGGTTATGTGTGAAAATTGCATGTTGGAGTTGGGCATTTATATGAAATAATGTAGGGGTGTGTGTGACTCCTTGCTTCAATGCTGATATAATTGAAAAAAGTCAATTTAGGACCCATTTGATGAGCCTAGAGATTGACGTTAATGGAAAAGTCAGTTTAAAAAGGTCTTCTATGGCGCATGAAATATTCCACAAGTCGTACTTGCCCCTCGTAGGAAATTCATGAAACCAAAAATTTCTGGGATGTCATCAGACGAAACCTTCTATGGGTCATCGAGTATTCCAAGACCCATAGATAGGTCTCGTAAGGGCGTGCGTGCCTGAGATCAGACCTAGTGTCTTATCTACCACTCAACCTATGACTTGTATAAAGTTCTACGAGTTGTACCTAGTGTCGTAGATGTCATCCAGTAGCCTAAATTCATGTGCACTATTTTTATGATAGATATTTTATGGCTCGTAGTTTGCACTACAGCTCGTAAAGAGACCCTTATATGCCTAGTTCTATCATGATTTTGCATGTTCATTTCTTGACTGATTGGGCTGATAATATGTGCTAAATGTATGCTTTTCAGGTAGTATGATGCCAAACACTGATGTGGCGAGATCAAATCCATGTGGGGGTTGCATGATAAGCCTACGGACTCCGAGGTCGCTCTTGAGTCCAGTGGTTGAATAGAAGAGGTTGGCATCCAGTAAGATTTAGACGTTAAGCCATAATAGACATGGGCCACCACCAGATAGGCCCACACTCAGGGAGGGGCAAACGCCATTTCTACATCAGCACCCCGAGCACCACCCTTACCTCCAGATTCTAGATCTAGCCAGTGGTGTGTCGAGAGAATCCATGCCATCTTCTAAGAGGACTTGCAGATGAACCAACATGGTCGATCATCTTGTTCAATTTTTTAGTTGCCCCGGGTTATCATCGCAGGTTTGAAAAGTATCCCAGGACACCATTATGAGATATAGGCTCTAGTGGCCAGAAGAGCCATCGGGGAAGTACTCCCCAATCATGATTCGTGAGTTCTTCACCTCGTATGCAGTCGTAGTCCTCAACTCTCTTCCCATGGGAAAAAAACCCTCGCCCAACCTTGGCCAACACATGTTATGGTGAGGGGTCGTCAGGTTGATATTTTAGAGACCATTATTTATCATATGATTTTTGGGCCTCAGCTCCCCACCTCCAGAGCTATAGCAGAGTTCGACAAGAGGGTAGGGCAGACTCGAGATACAGGACTCATGAGGGACCCAACCCGCAAAGCTAGGTTGATGAGATGGGTCGCTGCTTAGGTTATGGATGAGGGACCAGACCCTGAGTGGGTAGCTAGATCAACGTAGCCTATTTTGAAGGCATCTCTCAGTTTTCCTGCCAAGTTCTTATAGGCGGTTGTGTGATCACAGATTTGGCCTACACTTGCAGATAACACTTTGACGCTAGACCATGCAATTTTAATTGCCAGTATCTTTGCTGGATATGAGATAGTTTAGGCATTGTTGATTGTTGAGCAGGTTCATGAGGAGGCCCTGAATAAGTCTACCTCCATCCCTTCTTCGTTCCTTATTTAAAGATTATACTTACAGGCAAGGGTGAAGAGTCTTCATTTTATGGACACTATTGTAGAGGTTCAAAGGACGCTAGATGTCAGCTTGATAAAGGTTGATGATAATTTGGTTACACTTCAGTGTGCACCATGACCTCCAGTCAAGATGACAGAGATGTTGGCCCTAGTTCCACCGACTGAGCCTTCTACCACCACCACTGTTGCACCTACTATTGAGGGGCCCCAACAGACAGAGAATGATATGGTGAGAGGGCCCACTACTACCATTCTAGAGCCAGAGGTCATGACCAAACCTTCAGCAACCACCCGTATGGTCTTCGTGTCTACGGCATCCATACAAACTTTGATATAGAGACAGGCCCGTATTGAGTCTCAGTTGGCTCAATTGCTACAACAGATTAGACCATGGGTATGATAGGTTAATTCAGAGACTGAGGCTCGCATGTAGACATTCATAGAGAGTACTATTTAGGAAAGACTCAGACCATTAGACAGCCACATTGATGCATTTAAGTAGATGGTCCAGCAGAGCCTCAACACAACACAACACAACATGTAGATATGACGGCCATTTAGACGGAGATTCAGCAGCTCCAAGTTGAGATGAGTGCAGCACTTGCAGCATCAGTGGTATTGTTGATGCCCGATACTACCACAGAGGTATTCGTTGATCTATTCACTACTGATGAGGTACCACTCCGCTCTCTCAAGAAGTGGCCCCTCAAAAATAATACAAATGCAACGAGACTAGAGACATGGATGACAGAGGAGCAGGAGCTCGAGCTCACCACTATACGGTCAATGCAGGATTAGGAGATTAGATGAGCTCATGAGCTAGAGAGAGTAAAGGGTGTTGGTCCCTCTTGCCATGATCCTATATTTAAGGAGTCCACTGACTTGAACTCGCTCATCCCACACCTCTACTCGGAGGTTAAAGTAGTTGTTATTAATTATTTAACCTAACAATGGTTAGGATCGATCCCTCGAGGAATATGGTAGACTCTGCATTAGCATAACTTGTAAATTGAATCGATTAACTCTGTTATCTCCCAAAAATAAGTAAAACACAAAGAGGGTGGATTTTCAAGTGAAAGTAAAATCTAAACTAAAATGCATGTGTTTGTAATCAAGAGAAAGGCGAACTAGGGCTATGTGTTCCCCATGACTCCCTAACTAAGTGCTCTTGGATACTTGCGACTTTTTTCTGGTGTGTAGATACAGGACAATAAGATATGTCCTCCTAAATCCTTGATCTGATGAATAGGTGAATTTCACCACATTACTTGATCCGTCTCTGTGATGTCGCTTTACTAACCCTTACTCTATCCCAGTACAACCTTACTTATTTTAGTTAGATTGATTAGTTGAGAGAAATCGATCAACTCGTGTTAATTAACTCTTTTCCTATTACTCACTTCCTTGATCCGGCAAGTGATACTAGGCTAGTTGTAATGTTGGCCACTATTAAAAATTGATTAAAATGAAGAGATTAACGAATACATCCTACCACCATCCAAAAATTTGCAAGTTATCCAATTTTATCTTAGTTAGTTTGTCATGACCCGGAATGGGCCATGAGTAGCCCCCACACTAAACCTCCAGTGAGAGAATCAATTGTCATGACCCAAGCTAGGCCTTAGGTATAACACAGTGGATGAGATCCTCGAAGGAACCCCAAAAAAGTCTTCTTAGTATATCTAAAGCATTTATAGGTAAGGAGAAATTAACATAAGTGAAAACATAAGGTAAGGGACCACGGAATCATGACATAAAATAATATCAGAATACTATTCATCATTCTTCCACACTTTTTGTCAAGTACATACCTCTAAATACTAGACTATATGGGGATAACAGATTATTTACCAAGGTAGACCCCATCATAGAACATTCATTCGTTCATTAACATTGAGGGTTAAATGTATATTGACTAACCTAACTTATAAGGCAATCTATGGTGGCACATAGTTTTAGGGAAATGGGGACTTTTAGGAATCCCTTAGGAAGCAAACCTTCAACTTTCAGACTGAATCTTGTGTCAAGCCTTCTTGGTGCTAAGTCAATCCCATAGAATAATAATATACTAAATATATCAATCATAAGCTTTAAGTTTCAATAAAACATCAATGACATACATCGAATAACTCATTAACCTTGGTGATTCCAAAGGTGGTCCTTATCACAAGTAGAATTCATAGTGAGAAAATATTTCACCAACATTCAATAATTCATTAAAGGACTTTCATGATCATTTAATTTCTTTTTTAAACCTTTGGTTGAAGCCCTTATCATTCAAGTCATGATTCATCAAAAACTGAGGTAGACTGTAAAGCCCCGGGAGGGTACCCTTGGTGTGGTCAACACTTGAAGAATCATTGTTGATTTCGGCAAGAGAATCACCTAGCCTTATCATCAAATCATACTCAACAACAGATGAATGCTTAAGACAGACCATCGATTTAAATAAATACTAAGTCTCTTTCAATAATAGTTTTAAATGAATAAAAGTTGGAAAATAAATAACAATTGACTATCTCTACTTGATGTCTATGAAGCCTCTATCCACATCTAGAAGATGTCCAAGCACGTTCTAGGCTGCCTTAAAATAAATAATAAAGATACTCAATAAAAGGAAGAGAAAGGCTCACAAGGAGGGCTCACCAAGTCTAAAACAAAAGTCTGGACTTCAACAATGTGTTTGTTGAAGGCCTCTATCACCTGTATCTGCATCATTCATGATGTAGGCCCAAATGGACGTCAGTACATAGAATATACTGGTATATAAAATGAATAACAAAATAAGTAAAGCTCAAATATTAGTCAAACAAATCAGCTCAACAATCAACTCCACAATCCAAAAACTTAACTTAGTTATAACAACCCTAAAATTTTAGAAAACTCCTTATAGTTGGTCTTATATGATGTACTACTGGTCATGGTTCAGTTATTGTAGCCATAGGTTGAGTTTAACTGGTCGAACGCAAAACGGGTCAGTTGGTGGCCTAGAGAGGCCGTTTGGACAGTGGACTTTGAACTGTCATAATTTTTTATGCGGGGTAAAGGATTGTGTGCTTCTATATATAAAATTGAATCTCTTTGAGTTAGCTTCGCAACGTAACTATTTTCACTCGATTCAGAGTTTGGATGAGGGATATATGGCCTAAACGGTGGGACTTCCTGAAATTCGGAAGACATTAGAGATAGGCCCTGAAAAATGGCCAAGGACATGGCCAAGGTCTGTGAAAATTGTCACGGTCCATGTGGGGTTTCGTGGGGTGTTCCAGCGAACTAGGGGTGGTCAAGAAACACCCCATGAGACAAGTCATAGGCCACGGACCAGTACACGGTTTGTGAGCCCTTTCACGAGCCATCAAGTGTCCCATCAAGTAGGGAAGAACGTTGTCCAGGCTGTGGTTGGCCTATATGGATAAGTCAAGGGTCACGGTACAAGGAGACGGTCCGTCAACCCTCATATAACCCGTCAAGTGGTCCATCAAGTGTTCGAGAAAGTCCTTCGATAGTTCAGGTTAAAATATTGGCTAAGTGTTGGTTGATGGTGCATCTAGACGGTCCATGAGATAGGTACATGGAACTGTAGCAGTCGTGTGACCCTGTGTCCAATCGAAAGTTCCGTTTCATTAAGGGTAATTTTGTGATTTAACATTTCCCTAAGCCCCATTTTGGTATCCTAAGGTCTCCTAAACCCCTAAATCAATCCCCAAACCCTCATTCTTCCATTCAAACTCTCCTACATTCACTTTGGGAATTCTATAATCCTCTTAGCATCCACTGAATAAAGCTTGAAGAATTTAGGGAAGATAACCTTGACCAAGTTTGACTTTGCAAATTGTTGGTGAAATTAAGGTATGTGGGATTTGATTCAAGGATCCTCTTTCATCCTTGAAGACCCAAAAACTCTTTAAATTTGATTTTAAGCTTTCAATTAAGTTATGGGTTCTTCCAATATTGTTATAGATTAGTGTTGGGACTTGAGTGTTGTAGTTTTTAGGTGATTTGTACATGATCTGGAACTTAAATTCAGGAATGTACATTGAAACCCTTATTGATCAACTTGCATGTGCCCTTTCATGATTCAATTAAGTATGGGTAACTTGCATTATGACTTATTTATGGATTTCCACATGTTTTAAGATGAATTATCTTTCAAATTGTGAAATTAAGTTTGAATTCCATTACTCATGATCTTGATCTTCATTCATGGTATATGCATGGTTATTGTTATGATGTAATTCTTTTTGAACCATTGATATGATAAGTTTTGCAAGGCTTGTGATCACATAGTCTCTCCGTTTTGGCTCAATGAGCATTTCGGGTGCTTGCACAATTTTGATTTTGTATTGAAGGCTTGATATGATAAGCTATGTATATGAGATACTCCTATTGCATTGATATGGTATGATCATGAAATGTTTTATAAACTCTTAATAACCTTTGGCTTATGAATAAATATGATTTTGAATAATGGTTACGTTTTGACTAAGTATGCATGTTTTGAAAGTGAATGTAAGTTTCCCAATTTAAATGATGCATGTATATATATGTATTCTCGTGGGATGAGACTTAGTATCGAGGGATTGGGTTGTAAGAGGGCTATCCCTAAGGGCCCTACCTTTTCGTCAAACCATGTGCCACCATGGGTTATCTCCCTAGATAGGGATTGACTTGTTTTGTATCCCCTTGTTGAAGGGTTGACTAGGGTACTACTTGGAAAGTAGTCCAGATCTGAGTAGTGGCTCGCTTGGGTCTCTTTTGTTGTCGGTTGAGGTGACATCCCCTCTACATATGATCATAGGATTGAATCGCATGCATCATGGCATAGCATATTGTTATATTACTCTTTGGTTATGTGCATTCCTTTCGTATCATTTGTCCCCTAGATATGTTGATTGGTCATACTATACTTGTCATATGAATTACATGCCCATATACTTAGTGCTTAATTGTGCTAACTCATATTCTTATCTACATGTTCTAACCATGTAGGGACCGAGGGTGATATCTATATTCTTCCGGACGACGCTTGATACTCTATTGAAAACTTGCTAGTGGTGAGCCCTCTTGTTCAAGGTCAATAGCCACTATCCACCATCTATCTACCACTTTAATTTATGTATTTACTTTCTATGTCTGGAGGGTGAGCCTCATACTTGTCGAGGCCCCGCTCATATATGTAGAGGCATTGTTGGAAAAATCTATACTCTTGTATGTTTGACTTGTATGTTGGATAATTGGTTATATAATATGATACTATTTAGCTTGTTTTATGATCATGTCCTCTTGTTATGATATTGACTTGCATGATTGGTATTGTCAATGACTATGTGCTAAGTGTATGCATATTTGTCCCTTTCCTGATATTATCCCCATAGCTTGAGACCCAAGTCCCTAATTCCTTAGAACTTACTTGCTATGTGTTAAGTTTCCGCTCTTTCGAACCGATGATGTGTGCAATGATGCTATGATGGCTTGATCGAGGGTTTTCAAGTCCTCTTTCGCCATGTCACATATAGGACCCCTATCCGAGTCATGTCAAATATGGTATCAGAGCCCTAGGTTTGTAATGATTCTCGGAGTCGAACATGTTGCGTCTATTAGAGTCTCGATTATGGGTGTGATGCGCGCCATGTCTATGAACAAGAGGCTATGATAATGTTCTAGGCAATTGTCTCACTTCATTTCTTCCTTAGGTCGTGCCATGAGATCTTGATAATGCCTCTAAACTTTGGTATTGTCATTCTTTCAGAAAAAGCCTCCAAGAAGAGCTCCCCTTCCCCGTCCGGCTCCGAAAGTTGAAGAAATGACACCTCAGGCACCGGTTGAGGAATAGGGGACCCATGCCGAATTTCACAATATTGTCTCCATGTTGCCACAAGTCGTGGCCAACCAAGCTAGGCTCGTCTACCCGGCCCCTATCACTACTCCGACTTCAAGAGTGAGGGACTTCACTTGTATAAATCCTCTGGATTTCTATTCTTCTAAGGCTGATGAGAATGCTCAAGAATTTGTGGATGAACTTACCAAAGTCTTGTTTATTATGGGTGTTAGTTCGGAGGAAAAGGCGGAGTTGGCAGCCAACCACATCAAGGATGTTGCTCAAGTTTGGTATGGGCAATGGCTTATGGAAAGTGTAACGGATGTGAAAGTTAATTAGGAGGAGTTTAAGATGGCTTTCCTTGATAGGTTCTTCCCACTTGATCTTACGGAAGCAAAGATGACCGAATTTATCAACCTTCGTCAAGGCTCCATGACCGTGAGGGACTATGCCCTCAAGTTCACCAAACTCTCTAAGTATGCTCCTATATTGGTTTCAGATCCTCGTGCAAGGAAGCAAAAATTCATATCGGGTGTGTCAGACTTGGTTGTAAAGGAATGCCGTACGACAATGCTTATTAAGGAGATGGACATCTCAAGGCTCATGACCTACGCCGAGAAAACTGAGGGTGAAAATATGAAGGAGAAGAGGGTACATGTGGCCAAGAGGGCCCGACTTGATGGCGGGTTCCAAATTGCTAAGGTTGGTGGATTTGGCCGTTTCCAACAAGGCCAAGGGTCTAATGT
>JBCEWC010012130.1:0-16105 GCA_038996855.1 Solanum aculeatissimum
GTATCTATAAATAGGGTCTCAATGTAATAATGTAGACAACAATTCAATAATATTTTCTCCTATATTTCTCACACCCATCTCTCATAAATCTCATCTTCATCAATCTCCTCTAAAATCTTGGATATCTGATGCAACTCAAACTTGATTGTCGCCTTGATCACCAAATATTTCAGTTACTGCAACTTTCATCTTCCGGATTTACATGGAGAAAAGGTTGTATTTCAGATTGGGGGGAAATCTTGTTATCTTACAAGGATAACTTCAATATCTGAGACATGGTTTGATTGGGTGGAGTCGGCGAGAATGTCGATCAGAAGAATAGTGCTTAGTAGGGGACTGGTTATGTAAAACAAGCTTCTGAAAATAGAGGGAAGAACTTCAAATCTTGGAGATGCTGAGATTGTTCGACTTATACTTATTGCCTCCAAATGTTCAATAAATATGCCACATTATTTCAGTTATAACAATGAAGGGGTAGGCTAGCACAGTAATCATTTTACCTGAGAATACATTCAATGAGGGATGGGGCAGCCTGGCCATTATTAGAAAACTTCATCAAAAGAAAGAAACATGTGGTGCATTTATTGCAACAGAGGAAGCAACTATCAGTACATGCAATGGGGGAGTCAATTACAAAGAGGCATTATAAAAAAGTAAATGAAATCAAAAGGAGGCAGAAGTGTTTGAAAAGGACAAGCTTCTGATGACAACCTCAGGCTCAGAGGAGAATGAGCATCTACGCAGATGCCTAGTGAGGAGATTCTGTGGTGGAGAAGTGGCTCCTACTTGGAACGAAGTCAGGAGATGGGCACATCATACATGGAAAGATGCTACTAATATTTAGGTGTACAACATGATAGACTATAGCTATGGAACCAGGTGTTCGTGCTTCCACTATAGCTATGGAACAAGAAGGTCAAGAAAAAGATTAGAGTTGATTGTGGTGGTTGATTGGAGAATGAGGAAGAATTTAAACTCAAAAATCGTCTGAAATGGGTGAGAATCAGAGTCTGAGGACCAGAAGAAAATATGCTGTCGAAAATAGAGATCTCAGATTGTGATTTAATATATACCTTGCTGATGTGGTGCGGAACTCCAGTGACCTACACCTACAGATCGGCAATGGAGGTTGAGACTTCTAATCGAGGTGATAGCCAAGCTAAAGTAGAAATTGCAGAGGACAACTATACTCCTACTATAGATAAGGTTAATTTACATTGAAAAGGAAAGGAAATAGCAGGAGAGGATAGCTTAGTGTCACGTCCTTAGACTTTTACCAAGGACACATGTGACACTTGACAACTTGCTCACATTCTTGCGTTGCTTGCTCAAGATCTTGGTATGCCAAGTTAGCCTAGAACTCTAGGAATCGCTAAAATAATGGTAGAGAGAACACAAAAAAATTGATTGGAAGAATGGAGAACCTTAATGATTTTTGCTTGATGATTACAAATGGATGCCCCTCTATTTGTTCTTCTTAGGGACTAACATGTAAATAATAATTATTAAATAAGTCCCTGCATATTTACAAGTAACCCCTTTTTTTTAATTTTCTACATAACTAGAAGACTCCAAGGGCTTTCCATGCAAATTCATGGAATTCTAAAGTCTTCCAAGGAAATTTTCCACGTCTCTAGAATCATCCACAAGGACTAGTCTTTTTCCAATGGAAGCCCTCCACATGGGCTATGTTGTGCTACGTGGCGTAATGACGTGGCAGGTCATGACATTCTCCCCCACCTTATGTTGCAACGACCGAGGCGTATTGTTGTTGCATAAACTCTTGGATCTTGTCTTTGAATTGCCACAAGTCTTCATACGGCTCCCATCTGGTGATATTCTTCCAATGAATGAGGAACATAATGGTAGCTATTTTTTCTGCCTAGCCTAATGGTCAATGATATTTTCAATCTTTCGATCATGTGAGGGGTGATAGTAATGGGTGCACCACTCAATTGGCTTTTGCTTGGGTCATCCTTGTTTTTGTGGTATGGCTTAAACATGCTGTCATGAAAGACAAGATTAATCTTAAGATGTGGAGGCATGTCAAGCTTGTATGAGATCTTGCCCACCTCGAAAAGGATCTTAAATGGGCCCTCATATTTGCAAAATAGGTTATGGTGCATGCCTCGTAATGCCTTAAATTGTCTTGGGTTAAACTTCATGACTGTGTCCCCAACTCTATAGTCTGTGGGACGCCTTTTGCGGTCTGTAAAATTTTTCATCCACGTAGCTGCCTTGTCCAAGTAGGGCTTAATAGTGTCAAGTTGCTCCTCTAAATCCTTTAGCCATATGATAAGCTCCCAAACTCTTTCCTTCGAATGCGGCTAGTGGTGAATATGGAGTTTGAGGCTGTTGGCCTATGGCTAGCTCAAATTGTATATGCCTTGTGGATTCACTCCACTGTAAGTTATAAGAAACTTGGACCTTGTGTAAGCGTTTTGCTCAATCCTTCTGATGCGCGCTCACATAATGCCTCAAGTAGCATTCTTATAAGGCATTGACTCGCTCTATTTGCCCATTTGTTTGTGGGTGAAAGCTAGTACAGAAGTGCAACTATGTGCCATAACTGTTGGATTTTGGTAGACATGTGATGAAGTCCTTAATCACACTCTCTCATGGACACTCTGCAACTGGTAGCGACTCCAAGAGTCCTCTGGGCTGTCTTTGCTCAACCTCATCTTGATGGCATATAAGACAAGTGTGCACGTAACACTCTATGTCCTCTCCCATGTGCGCCCAGTAGTAGATCGACTCAATTAAGGCCTAGTGCGACGTCAAGGTATCATGAATCTCCTTCCTAATACTCTGCTTGATATCTCCAAACGTAGGCATGTATACCCTCTATCCAGTGGGTAGTAATAGACCATCTTCCACCCAAAAACATCTTGTCTTCCCTTGGGTGGCTAACTCCACGAGTTGCTTGGCTACTAGATCGTATTGCATACCCTCCTTTATAGTGTCTTGAAGGTTCCAACTTCTTGTGGTGATGGCAGCAAGCTCAGCTTTTTAGCTTAAGGCATTAGCCACAACTTTTACCATGCCAGGCTTGTACTCCAGCACATAATCAAACTCGACCAAGAAGTCCTGCCACCTAGACTAGTTTGGTGTAAGCTTCTTTTGCGTCTGAAAGTAACTAGTGGCCACATTGTCAGTCTTGACCACCACTTTGACCCGAGCAACTGATGTCTCCATGTGCAAAGACATTGCACAACGACAATCGTTTCTTTTTCTTGTACTGTGTAACACCGTTCTGTTTCGTTTAGCTTGCGACTCTCAAATGTTATCGGGGGTTTATCTTGCATCAAGACACCTCCAATGGCAAAACCAAACGCATTTGTGTGCACCTAAAATGTTTTGCTAAAGTTGGGTAATGCCAAGATCGGCTCCTCATCACAACTATCTTAAGTCCTTCAAGCGCCTTTTGACAATGTTCCGTCCTAATCCATAGCTTGTTCAACTTTAGCAACTCGGTTAATGGTGCTGCCTTGGATGGATGTCCATTGATGAACTGATGATAGTAGGTAACAAGGCCAAGGAAGGATCTCAACTAGGCTACCTATGTAGGTGCCTTTCGACAATGTTCCATCCTGATCCATGGGTTGTTCAACTTTAGTAACTCGATTATGGTGCTACCTTAGATGAATATCCATTGATGAACTGACGATAGTAGGTAACAAGGCCAAGGAAGGATCTCAACTCGGTTACCTTTGTAGGTGGCTCCCACACCTGGATAGTGCGTACCTTAGCCTCATCCATGTGTACCTTTAGCCTCATCCATGTGTAACTCACCATTACTGATAACTTGACCCAAGAAGTGTACTTTTGATTGTGCAAACTCGCATTTCTCCCTCTTGATGTATATCTTATTCTCCCGCAAGACTTGAAAAACCCTCCTTAAATGATTCATATGCTACTCCAAGGTGTTGCTGTATATGACTATATCATCTGAACTAATCAAGGTAGGGATGGAAGATCTTGTTCATGAGGATGCAAAATGTAGCATGTGCATTCGTTAAGTCGAAGGGCATTATCAACCGCTCAAATGCTCCATGTCTTGTTACACATGTTGTCTTTGGCTCATCTCCTTCGGCAATACGAACCTGGTAGTAACTTTTGCGAAAAGCCACCTTGGTAAAGTATTTGGCTTGCCCAAGTCTATCAAATAAGTCTGTCATTAGCGGGACCAGATACTTGTTCTTCATTGTGACTGGTTAGCGCCCTTAGTCTATGTATAAGCGCTATGATCCATCCTTCTTCTCTTGGAACAAGACTGGTGCGCCAGAAGGTGCTTTCGATGGACGGATGTGACCATAATCCAGTAGCTCTTTTAATTGTTTCCTAAGCTCTTCCAACCTAGGTGGTGCCATACGTTAAGGAGCAAATGCTGGTGGCTTAGCCCCTAGCTCCTACTTATTTTTGTGATCTACCTCCTGTCTAGGAGGCAGGTGCTTGGGTAGCTTGTCAGGCATCATATCTTTTTTTTCTTCTAGTAGCTTTTCTAACTATGCAAGCTGGTAGTGTCTCTTGGTAATCAATGTCTCCTATATTTGCAATGGTTTGCATGAATGTCGGCTCCTCCTTGAGTCCTTTGACTAACTTCATAGCCGAAGGTTGGGCTTTGTCTGTGTGGCGTAGTCACTGTAAGCAACATGCAAGCTCTTTCTTATTCCATGACCAAGCAACGTTGGAGGTAGGGATTGATTGTAGTATGACAATGTCTAAAGAACTCTTGCTAACTGATAAAATAGGAATAGGAACAAGAATAAATACAATTCTACTTAGAATAAGATTATGAATCGGAATAGTATATAGAATCCTACTTGGAGAAGGATTGTATTATAGTATCCTAGTTGGAAAAGGAGTCTAATATAGTATTTATAAATAGGGTCTCAATGTAATAATGTAGAGACAACAATTCAATAATATTTTTCTCCAATACTTCTCACATGGTATTAGAGCTTCTACGATCCTGGTAGAAAATCAAAGAGCTTCCGCTGCCGGTGGGTGGCTATGACCTATATATGCCGCTCATTTGACCAATGATTATGTTAGCAAAAGAATTAGGTTATCGTGTATCTTTTTGGTGACTATTTTCTCTTATCTAATTTATGTAGCACCGTGTCATCCTTTCGGTGATTACTTTTTCATATTTAATTTATGTAGCACAATGTCATCTTTTTTTTGGCTATTTTCTCAAATCTGATTTGTATAGGGTCGTGCCATCATTCCGACCTTACCTATATAATTCTTTCTTTGTAGGGTCGTGCCATCATTCCGACCCTATCCATACAATTTCTCTTTTTCAGTAGGATCATGTCATCAATATGATCCTACCTATATAATTTCTATTTTCCAGTAAGATCATGCCATCATTCCGACCCTACCTAGATAATTCTTTCTTTGTAGGGTCGTGCCATCATTTCGACCCTACCCATATAATTTTATTTCTCTGATTGTGACCACTTTCAGCCATCAAATCTAATAATTCGGCGCATGAGCAAGTTCCGACCAGTTTTAAAGTGACTTTCTTGGAGCGATTTCGAGATGATCCACATATTCGATATTAGATTTCGAGCACTTTCTGTTTCAGATTTCCTGTTGCCTTTGAAAAAAAGATACACTCAAATATTTGGATCGGAATATAGTGATATTCTCTGCCATGGCTAAAATGACATATTTCTGCCTTTTTCTATCTATGGTTGTCCTCTATTGGCCGTTTAATCTATTGGACATTAAGAATGTTTTTCTCCACATCAAGGAAATAGTCTATATGGAGCAACCACCTGGTTTTGTTACTCGGGGGAGTCTGGTAGCCTTCAATATCGATTGTGTAAGTCACTCAATGGTATGAAATAGTCTTCTCTATGGTATGAAATAGTCTTCTGAGCTTGGTTTGGGAAGTTCAACATTGCAATTCTGAAATTTATTACTCTGTGTTTTATCGGCATTTTGCATCAAATTCAGTATTTCATGAGAAGACCAAGCATATTGAGATTGACTGGCATTATGCATCAAATTCAGTATTTCATCAGAAGACTAAACACATTGAAATTGATTGTCAATTTTGTGAAGTCAAGTGATCAACTTGCAGATATGTTACCAAGTTCTTCATCAGTCCTTGTATTAATTACTTCTATAACAAGTTAGGTACATATGACTTGAATGCACCAATTTGAGGGGGAGTGTTAGAATAGGAATAAGAATAATATCTACAATCTTACTTAGAATAGGATTAGGAATAAGAATAGTATATAGAATTCTACTTGAAAAATAATTGTATTATAGTATCCTAGTTGGAAAAGGAGTCTAATATAGTATCTATAAATAGGGTCTCAATGTAATAATGTAGAGACAACAATTCAATAATATTTTTCTCCAATATTTCTCACGTTAACAATATCGAAGATGTCCATCGTAGTGGCAGTAAAATTTGTTGTACCTTTCCAGTTGCCTAATGTGACACCAACACCATTGGCTATGCCAGGAGCAATTTGAGCCTTGACATTCACAGTCTTAACTTGAGAGTTAGTTGGAGTGGCCTTCAACTCTAGTCTTTTTGTTCTGGCCTCAGTCACAAAATTGTGAGTTGCTTCAGTGTTCATCAGTACATGAGCGGGCTTGTTGTTGTTGGTGAGATCCACATACTGATCGCCGTCATTATTGAGCTGGAAAAATTGCTTCTTGACAGTTCCGCATAGCCCTATCATACCCAATTGTGCTGCATCTAAACTCTCGCCTTGCTTTACCCTCTTCTGTTCACGCACCATGACATTGCGACTTTTTAAATCAGGACAATTCTTGAAATAGTAGGGACCTCTGCATATATAGCAACCTTTCTTCTCGACCTGTGCTTTTTTTTCGACCTGGCTTTGGCGGCCACTAACTTTCTTAAAATCGGACTTGTTAGCATCTTGAGACTTAGGGCATTGTTGGTAGGTCTCTTTACTTCTCCATAGTCTCCCCCACCCTTGACATTGCTACCCTTTGACTCCTTGCCTTTATTTTTGTCATACCTATCATGTTGGAAATTCATCAAAGAATAAGCCTCCACTTGGAGGCTTGTTCAATATCTATGAAATGTCGGCGTTGCAACTCTTGCTTAGCCTAATTCTGCAACCTGTCCGTCCATAAAGTGGAACAACAAGTCATCACTAGTAAGATTGGAGATTTGAAGCATAAGAGTGGTGAACTCTTGGATATAGTTGTGTATGCTCCCAGTCCGCTTCAACTCTTGAAGTTTGCGCCTTGCCTCGTACAAGACATTATTTGGGAAGAATTGTCGCTTGAACTCGACCTTGAACTGATCCCACGTGCTAATTGTGCACATATCTCTTTCAGCATCTGTTGATTGTCTCCACCATAGCATGACAATCTTTGACAAGTACAACACTGCTGTGATCATGGCATTATCGTCCCTTACATTTCCATGTTGAAAATAGTTCTCTTAAGTGCTAAAAATCTCTACTTGTGCATCACGAACTCCTTTGAACACTAGTGACTTGGGAGCCTCGATGTTTGCCTCCCTCATTACGACAATGTTCCTGGCATTCTCAGTCATTCTAGCATTGACCTGCTCTTCGAGTGCTGCTATTTCTACCTTCATAGCATCGATAGTGCTCAACGCCTCCATAAGTCTGCACTCTAAGTTAGCGACTGTTTGTCTCGTCTCTATCTCCATTTGGGTATGCCCATTCAAGTCACTTCGAATGCTCTCGATCTCCTCATGGGTATTGTTAACAAGAACGCTTAAAGTGCCCCTCTACCTTTCCCAAGCTTTGGCCAAATATATCGACAACATCCATCCCTGCGTTAACCTTCATGACCCACTCTTACCGAGCGAGACATCCTCAGGCAACACCTCTGCATCATTCTCGCTCATTTCAGTGGTAGAAGGTTTTTGAGATGTAAGCCCTTTATTTGGCTCAATCTCGAGCGGCACTTCTTGGTTCTTGATTGTGACATTCCTCTTTTTGCTATAGCCTTCTTGCCAGTGGCATCCTGGGTGACATTGGCTTGGGTGTTAGAAACATTGATTTCTCTATCATTTGCCATTCCCTTAGTCACAACCTTGCTCTGATACCACGCTGTCACGTCCTTAAAATTTTACTAAGCACACGTGTGGCACTTGACAACTTGCTCACGTTCTTGTGCTACTTGCTCACGTCCTTGCGCTACTTACTCACGTCCTTGCGTTACTTGCTCACGATCTTGCGATGCCAAGTTAGCCTAAAACTCTAGGAGTTACTAAAGAGAATGGTAGAGAGAACACAAGAAAATTGATATGAAGAATGTTTTGTAGAAAATTTTGATTGATCTTTGCTTGATGATTTTTCAAATGGATGCCCCTATATTTATACTACTTATTTCAGGGACCAACATGTAAATGATAATTTTAAACAGGTCCCTACATATTTACAAATAAGTTCTAGAATTCTCTACATAGCTAGAAGATTCCGAGGACCTTCCATGCAAATCCATGGAATTCTAAAGTCTTCCCAGGAAATTCTCCAGATATCTCGAGTCATCCACAAGGACTAGACTTTTTCCAATGGAACCTCTCCACATGGACAACTTTGTGCTACGTGGCGCCTATGTGGCGTGATGATGTGGCGGGTCATCACATTATGGTTTGAAATTAACAAGGAAAAGTAAAACTTATCAGGGCTTAGTCATGTGTCAAAGGGGTGTGGGGTCCCTGCTGATTTATTAATAGTGGAATCCTCTTTTATTTTGATTGGGCAAGAAGAATCTTTTCAAAAGGAGGTCCAATTCCTTTTTCAGAAACCGACAGACCAGGTGTGCTTTTTAATTAAGAAGTCCAATGGATTCACAGACCCTTTATGAACTCCATTGTAAGAGAGTTGGGAAAATCAGAAAAAGCCTATGAAAATTCCAGTATTGATGGGGACACCGAATTCTGCATGCAACTGGCAAGAACTCTCAGAGCCCTCCCCGTAGATAATATACAGATCAAAGCAATTACGGAAAGATGCAAAATAATTGCAAGCGAGTTGGATAGCGCCGAGAGAGTAAGCAGTGAGGGGCAAGAAAGCTCTATGAAGTTCTTTTGATAACAACTGGTTGAGTATGAGGACCCTAAACCGCTGGCAGTGGATAACAACATCGTAGGAAATGTCATCGAATCACAAGCCATGGTAAGATTCATCTCAATCTTATCAAACTTAGTCGTTTGTTTAGAGTCTCTACCAAAGGGTACAAAAACATTGTTTTTTAAAATTAGTACTTTGGGGCGCGAAAAAAGAATTTCTGTTTAATCATAAAATTGGAGCAGAACATGCCAAGGGAGAATCATAAGTCAGAGGATAGCTCATCAAGTAGTAACAACAACAGTGTCCCAAAGGAATTTAATTTTTAAAATAGAAATTCAAGGACGGTGAGCCAGGAATCAGAGGGATAAGCCTATTTGGAACAATCATAGGGCAATGTTTGCAGTGTGTTGCATTCTATTTGGAACAATCAATTTGGTGGTGGTGGTGGTGGGGTGGGGTGGGGGTGGGGTGGGGGGGGTTAGTGGGGTGCAATGGAGGGATCCTATGGGACAAAAGGGTCTGGGAAGCGGATTTAGTAGAGAGTGGTGAACAATGCATTACTTGCAAATTAACAGGTCAGACCTAGGATCTAACATGGTATCTGATGGCTGTCTATGCTAACTGCAAGGAGGGATCTTTTGATGTGAATTAGGAGCTATGAGAAGTCTTTGTGAATGGCCATGGGTAGTGTGTGGTGACTTTAATGTTATCAGATATCCATCTGAAAGAACAGAAGTGTTCATCTATTAATGGGAATATGTTAAAACTCTCTAATTGTATTGAAGAGGTGGAGCTCATAGACCCTCATTTATTCGGAGGGTCTTTCACTTGGAGAAGAGGAGAGAATTATACAACTGCATCAAGGATTGACAGAGTTGTGTTTTCCTCTCAATCGCAGGAACTTTTCAGGCTCATTGGACAATCAACTCTTCCATAGTTTGTGTCTGACTATAACCTTGTTCTGCTGACTTGTGGAGACATGAACTTCAAGAAATCTTACTTCAAATTTGAAAATTGGTGGATGGGGGTTGAAGGCTGCAAGGAGAAAGTATCTGCCTTTCTGGTTGTTGTCATTTGTAGTTACTTGTACAACAGGGTTTTTTAAAGATAAAAAGTTGAAACTTCTAGAAGGGAAATTGAAGGAATGGAGCAAGAACAGGTGCAACTGGAAATAACAAAAGAAAGAGATCCTTGACTAATTGTCTAAAAGAGATCTTTCAGGAGCAAAGATCACTTACCAATGATGAATTAATGCAAAAAAAAAATTTGGCAACGTCTTTGAAGAAGTTGTCAAAACGAAGAGATAGGTTGAAGACAAAGATCTAGAATACATGGTTTATACTGTGGGACCAAGTATTTCCTTAGAATAGCAACATCACACAAAGGTACAACATCATAGACTCTTTGAAGGTGGAGGGAAGCAATATTACTGATCCTACCAACGTCAGGAAGGCCATCAAGAGTTTCTATATGATATATAGAAGGAGATGAAAGCTTGGAGGCCAGAATTACAATTGCAGGGGGTTGCTTGTATTAATGAGGATGAGATGGAAGAGTTGCAGAAACAAATTGAAGACGAGGAGATTCTAGAATGTATTACACTTTGTGCTAGGGTGGAAGCCCCTAGGCCCAATGGTTTTCTCATGTAAGCTCCTGGGTCCAATGGTTTTCACATGTCCTTTTATTTTTATATTCTGGGAAGTGATCTAAGAAGACATCAAATGTGTGATACAAAGTGTTATATGATAATCAAAGGACTGAGAGAAGTTTCAATGCAACTTTTGTGGCTCTTATCCCCAAGAAAGCAGGTACTTCTGTATTGAAGGACTTCAGATCTGTAAGTCTGATCACAAGCATATATACAAGGTGATAGCAAAGGTACTAGCTGAAAGACTGAAAAAGGTGTTAGATAAGTTGTTCAACAAACATCAGATGACCTTGATTAAAGAGAGACAGATAATGGTGCTCTTATAGTTAGTGAATGTGTGGATTCAAGATTGAAAGGTGATGAGCCTGGAGTAATGCGCAAACTGGATATTAAAAAGGCATATGATCATGTAAATTGGAAGTTCTTGTTGAACACACTCAAACAAATGAGCTTTGTAGAAAATTGGTTGGGATGATTAATTTTTGCTTCTATTTTGGTGAATGGTGAACTGGCGGGTTTATTCCCTTCGGAAAGAGGACTTAGACAGGGCGACCCCCTAGCCCCCTTTCTTTTTATTTTGGCAATGAAAGGTTTTGACAGCTTGATGAGAATAGCAATTCAAAGTAGGTGGATCAAAGGTTTTCAGATAGAGGGTAGCAATGGACAAGTTAAAGAAATCTGTCATTTTATATATGCAGATGAAACTATCATTTTTTGTGAACCTCAGGAGGAACAGATAAGATTCATCAAAAATCTTACTGTTTTTGAAGCTGCCTCGCGTAAAGTGAATTGGGGAAAAACAATTGGAGGTGGCCAACATCTAGAATTTGGTAAATATCCTTGGATTCAAAGCGGAGAATATACCTACAGTTTACTTAGGCTGTCAGGCATGCCTTTAGGCAATAAACAAAAGTTTATAGATATTTGGGATGGCATTGGGGAGAAAATGTAAAGGAGATTAGCAAGATGGAGGGCTCAATGTTTGTCTCTGGGAGGCAGACACACCCTCATCAATTCAGTGATAGACTCCCTTCCTACTTACATCATGTCATTACTCCCATTACCTGCCAAAGTTCCGAAGAAACTGAACAGATAAATAGTGGACTTCCTTTGGCATGGATGCAAAGAAATTATAGGTTATAACCTAGTCAAATGGGAGATAAGTTTGAAAGAAGAGATAAAGGGGGTTTAGGTATAAGAGATTTGAGGAAACAAAACATTAGTCTTTTGATGAAGTGGTTATGGAGATATAATGAAGAGGGCAAGCCTTATGAAAGGATGTCATCAGATCCAAGTATGGTGAGAACAATTCTTGATGCAGTAATATTAGTGTTGATGCCTATAGGGTGGGAGTCTGAAGAACTATCAGAAACTCATGGCCAAAACTTGAAGCTAATATGTACATTGAAGTGGGAGATTTTGGAGAACTCAATTCTGTGCAGTTGCCTGAACAAATGGATACTCTAAAGGAATCCTTTCCAGATCTGTTCTTACTATGTATTAATCCAAATGGCAATGTCAATGAATGTTGGACAACAAAAGGGTTTAATCTGGCTTCCAGAAGGTTTCCGAATGACTGAGAAGTAGAGAAATAGGCCAAGTTGCTAGAGCTATTAGAAAAATTCCCTGGCACCAGGGAAAGGTGCACTGTCATGATTTATTAAAACTTTCAAGCGTTTGAGGTTATGATAAGGCGAAACCAATGCTCATTTTTCCCTCTTTTTTTCTCAAGTAGGACTGTCTAGGTGCAGGTGGTCCAGCATAAGATATACGTGAAATGTGAGACCTCCAAGACTCGTCATAGCCAACTATTATATGAAGACCTGATGTTCTACATGTCTTGTGTCACCAACAGAGAAGTAAACGATGCCATGAAAATATGAGAATTAGAGAACATGTGGTCTAAATGTTATCTCAGTGGTTTGGAAGTGTCTTGGCAGAGATTGAATTAGTATGGCTAATCAAGCTATTCAATGTCACAGTATGGGGCAGAAAGATGCAAAAGGAGTGGACAGAGTACCTCTTTGTCTGCATATAAGTACAAGGATATTCCACGAAGTGGAACTGTTTTTCCTGCATATAAGTACAAGGATATCCCAAGAAGTGGAACTACCTTGGTATAAACTTACGAGTCATACATTGTAACTTTTGGAAAGAGTGATAAGAGTGTAGAGTTAGGCACATTACAAAGACATCAAACTATTTTGGATTTAAGCTCAATAGATCAACAACATAATTTATATTTTTGTTAAAGTAGATTGATGAAAAATGATTGGAAAAGAATAAGGATTTACAAATGATATTCATATTGACATAGAGAAAGCATATGATAGAGTGCTGAGAGAAGTCCTTTGGTGGAGAAGGAAATAATTGATAAATACAGAAGATCTGAGCTAGAGCAGCAGTCACAAAACTAAAAACAATTAGAGGAGGTACAGATGTGCTTCTCAGTGATGTGCATTTACTGTAGGCCTTTACCTTGAGCTTGTACTTTTGAACTTTATTGTGAAAGAATTAATACAAGAGATGAGGTTTTGTGGTGCATATTCTTATTAGAAAAAGGTTACGTGGTGCATAATATCTGCAGATCGTAATTTCTCAAAAAAAAATAAAAAAAATCTGCAGATTGTGTCTTGTTAATTGAAGAAACTGGCAAGGCAGTATAAAAAGTTAGAATTACGGAGAATCACTCGTAGAATAATAGTTCTATAATTAGTAGTCATACAATATTTACAAGTTGGGAAGAAAGTTTATTTATTGTTTTTAGGCTTGCATCGAGTTTGGACTTCGGTGTCTTCTTTAATAGTCTAGTCGGTGACTTGTAAGCTGGTGTATTGTTTCAATTTATGTGAACCTATTTGACTAGGCATGGGCTTTAAGAAAGAATGAGTTGACTTTTGGAACTTGGTCTTAAACATGTCATAACATTCGTGTGGCCATAAGATGTTTGAAACTTGTGATTTTTAACATGGCATTATATTTGTGTGAATATAAAAGCTTCTCCAGCAAGGGTAAAATTGGAAGTTCAAATTATGTTGTTTCCAAATTTAGAAAGGCATCATTTTTTTTCTAGAACAGTTTAAAAATGAAATAGGTTCACAAATTGAAACAAAGGGAGTATTTAAAATTTAAATATTGGAATAAAATTGGTCCAATAGAGTAGCATTGATATGGATGATTTATATTGCCAGCCTAAACTAGTTTGGCCTTGATGAGTAGTTGATTGACAAGATTTATTGAATTCTGAAACTTTACCTTACTCAAAAAGGAAAAAAAAAGATTTATTGAATTTTGAGTGACTTGTGAAGTACTCCTACAGTTTTAAGGGTCCATCTTTAGAAACATTTCTATTTTTCCCTAGTTTCTATGTGGTGATTTCATTTTAAAAAAATTACTGCTTGTTTTATCAGTAAATCATTTCTAAGTTATTCCCAAAAGCTTTTAGCTTTGTTTGTGTTCAAGGGAACAGAACTTGATTAAATCTGTTCATCATTTTGTGGAATGACTTTGACAATTACTTGGTAAAATATTACTCCTACTTCCGTTTCAAAAAAAGATATTTACTCCTGCTAGCTTGTATCATTTGTTATCTGATTAGAAGCTGTACGCAAGATCATTGTTGTGGAAGTTGGAAGAAACCAAGCTGCTGTATAGCAGGCTACAACTCAAGAAATTTGAGTAGAACCACGAGGATAAATACTTTACTTTTCCCCGTGAGAGAAAGATGAACATTAAATAAACCCTCCACTGCCAAAGCAAAGATGATCCAACTACCACCAGACCTCCATACAAGACAAATATATTGCTGGAAATAAACCATATCAGATGAATCTACACATTTGGAAAGTCATTTCTTTTCTTTTACATATATTCTCTAAAGTATACTTGCTCAGCTGTTGGATGGTAATGCAACATCTTGAACTTTGCATAAATATATGTTGCTGAACAACATTGCATGTTATCATTCTCCCTTTGAAATAAATAGTCTTTTTAATGCATCAGGTGATTGTTATAATCGTGGAGAAAGAATAGACACCTCTAAATTTGGGGCTGATCCAGGCTTGGCAACAGAAAATATTTCCTCGGATGCGGAATTATCCTTGTCTAAGGAAACAACTCGTGCTCGAACTTACCGCTGCAAGAAATGTCGGAGAGTTGTGGCACTGCAGGCGAATGTTGTGGATCATGTTCCAGGAGAGGGTGAGACAGCATTTGAGTGGCATAAAAGGAAAAGTGGCAATCCTTTTAACAAACCTGATGACGAGTGTTCATCTGTCTTTGTTGAGCCTTTAAGATGGATGAGGACAGGTACAGCATACTAGACCACCTCCTCCAGGTTTTATATTTGCAAATAAGTGAACCTTCTATATGCAGAACATTTTTTCTTAGGAAAGAATTGCAATAACTTGGACCCTATTTTAGCAACCTTTATATATGGTTCAACCTGAGAAAGCTAGCTGACTCTCATTAAACAGAAGAAAATATTGCTTAGCAAAAATTCCCGCTTTCTTTGTCATTTTTGTACACTGTTGGATTTCTCCATTGCATCTTTTCTCTGATCTGCCTCTGAAATGTGACATGCAGTCGAAGAAGGTGCCATGGAGGGCAAGCTTTTATGTGCTCATTGTGAAGCTCGCTTGGGTTACTTCAATTGGTCAGGCATTCAGTGCAGTTGCGGAAGCTGGGTTACCCCTGCTTTTCAACTCAATAAAAGCCGAGTGGATATCAGCAGCATGTGAAATCTTATGATGGGGAAAGCTCCTACTCAAGTCGAGACATTAAGAAGATTCTGGCATCTACTGTCACACACCTGGTGCTTGGCGTATTCTCGGAAATACTAATACGTTGGGAATTTATTATACATTAAAACCAAACTAATCTGGTGCAAAGATAAAATATACTAGGTAACCAGTCGCTTTTTCATGATGACCTCGATATAAGTTACTTGGAGGCCTGGGATTGGGCCGCTGCACATCTTAAAGGATTTGTATAAGCTGTATAATCAAGTAAGAGCGTGTACGTGGAGCTCTTTCTTGTCCAATTGAAGTGTTGTCTACGCCAGTATATGAAATTATCTGTTTGTCAATTCTTTTTGGTGGCTTCTACATCACATTTTGACACCCCGCATTTATTCATTGATGGGTAAGAAACACATTTTATTTTGGAAATTGAACCTCACAAATTTTGAATCTTATTGCTCATTCGTCATTATCCAGATTCGATCTGTTCCTTTTTATCCAATTCTTACAAAGTGCTTGCATACATATTCAATTCTACTATATATAAAAAATGTGGTGAAGTTGTCACAGGACATAATTTACCTAACCTGTGACGACCCGCCACTTAATCTTGCAAGAAAGGGGGAGGAAGCTAGAGTCTTTGGTGGTTTCCGGAAGGCTCTAGA
>JBCEWC010012131.1:0-16102 GCA_038996855.1 Solanum aculeatissimum
TATATGTCATAAATATAAGATCATAGTAAACCAAACATTAATTTTTATTTATCCTACTTCAATTCGAGAAAAAAATTATAAATATTTTTTTCTTTATTATAATTACTATTTTTATTGTTATCTAAATAAAAATTAATGTTGTATTTACTATTATCTTATATTTATGACATATATTATTTGCTAAAGGGGTACAATGTTCTATTTTAATTGATAAAATGAAATTAAGAAACAATTATTTTCTTACATTTTTATTAGTTAATGTGATTTTAAAAAAATAAAATAACAAAAAAAATTTAAAAATAATAATATATTTATTAGTAATACAATATGTTTAAAAAGAATATATATTTATATATATATATATATATTCATTTAAAGAAAGAACTCATTTGGTAACAATAAGTTGACAAGGACATTTGTAGACCAAAGTATAAATCAAAAATATTTTTTATCCTTTTTCATTAATATCAGAGCATTTTTTTACCCTTTCTGATAGTACAAGGGCATAAATGACCCAAAGTATAAACGGAAGACATTTTTGCTCCTTTCTAATAGTAGGACATTTTGACCCTTTTTTCTAATTTTAATCGATAAAATTTTTACACCATTGAAAAACTACTTTTTTCTTCTAAATATTTAAATAAAAATAAAAGAATGAAAAAACACTTCTTATTTTGTAGAAGTGAATAGGTTTTCTTAATACATGTCTAAGCTTTAAACAAAATTTCTTTTTTTTTTTATTAAAAAAAACGCAGGAAGTAATACGTCCAAAGGAGGCCGGAGACAAAGAAATGACGAAATCAAGGATATATTTTTAAATTAAAATAAATTATAGGATGAATATCTGGTGGGACCCACAGCATCTTGTTTTGGGACCCACATAGTCAAAAAACAAAAAACCAGCTAGGAGACGACCCTTCACGAGCCGCCAACAAATAATAGGCGGTAGTAATTTTTTAATTATATTTTAATTCTAATTTTTCACTTTTGATATTCATAAAATTAAAAAAAAAAAATTATTTTTTTTAAATTTTCTTCTCAAATCAAACTAGATCATTCGATATAATATATTCTTTTTTTGTTTCTTTTTACTTACCATGTTGTGCTTTTTTAAAACGTCAAATTGATTAGTTTTAAGAGCAAAATTAAATTATACTAATTTAATATTTTAAAATAAAAATAAAAATATTAAAATTTTATAGATTTTAATTTTATTTTTATATCAATAAGATAGAAAAATATAACTTAAAATGTTAATTAAAATTTATATGGTTTAATCTAAAAAGAAAATCCTAACAATTAAAAAATAATAAAACCCCCATAATTTGGTCGGAGTAAAATGAAAGATGGAGTAGCAGTAGTGGTCTTTATTGGATTTGCACCATCTGAAGTCATTTATCTCCTCACATTCCAATTTTGGGAAGCCGTGCCGTGGCCTTGTTTGCTTGCTTGCTTTGTTTGGTGGTTTATTTCCTCCATAAGCCTTGCAGCAAGCAGCCATGGCGGCTCCTCCTTTTATGATTGCTACCCATACATCCTCATTTGCAATCATGAAGAACTCTCTTTCAATCTTATCCTTCTTTCTTCTTCTTTCTCCTTTATTCGCCATGGCCAACACATTATCTGGTAATTATTGCTTTTCTTGACATGTAAAGTTGTGATTTTGACACCCTTTTGGGTAATAAACCAACCCTTTTTATATCTCTGCTCCAAATGGTTGTTTGAGGTTTTTGGTAATTTAACAGGATCAAAGATTTAACCTTTTAATGTGTATCTTGTTGTTTCCTTTGCAAGTATTTGTACCTTTTATCTTCCAGTCTTCCAGGTGGGCAGCTTGCGTGTAAAAGTTGGAAGTATATTCTTCATTAGTACTTTACTAGGTGTTGATTTGATTCTTTTTAGAAAAAAGTGCTTTCTTTATTTATTGTGAAAATGAAACTATATTGTGAGCTATTTTGGTTAGGTAGCTGATCCTTGTCTTCTTGAAAGCTATTTTTCTTGGAATCTTCAAAAATGTCTATGGGTGTGTATTGGATCCTCCAAAGGTAGTGAATACACGAATGGGGCAACATTTTTGGAGAGTCTGAGCTGTATAGCTTGAAACTATACGACCTGTTTCATATTGACAAGGTTCTCTAGTGGAAAAATTAGCCTTATACGTTCTCACTTGTTTGTATATTCATGTCATTTTCAATTCATTATCTCTTGAATCGTCATGATATGCAATGTGCACAAGTATGATTATGTATCTCTTTATTAGTTTGATTGTTTTCCAGGTTAATAGAACTCTCTGCTTCTATCTAGGCGTTTAGTCATTTCTGTAAAACTTCATTATTTCTAAATCCTAATAGTGAAGTGCTATAAAAGTTGATTTTTTCCCCTGGATTTAGTTGCTCTTTTTATACTAAACTACCTCAAATTTGTAATAATGTGGCGCTCATTGTTACGATTAGGTGCTGAAAATAAAGAAGGCATAAAGTATGATCTGATCCCTGAAATTCTCAAGGAGGAAGCTGTTGCAAGACTCAATGAGCTTGGAAAGGTATCAAAGCAAGACAAACTACTTTAATCATTAATAGTGGAAGCCAAATTTCCGGGGAAGCATTTTCTTCTTGCATCGTTAACTGAGTTTTATCTCTCTTAGAGTACAATACATTCATGAGTTCTCAAATGTTTGAAGAAAAAAAAAAGGTTCTCAAATGTTAAAACACTGATTTCTGCAGTATAACAGTTTGCTTTTTTTTTTTAAAAAAAATTCCTTTGCTTCTATTTTGTATCCTGTTTTTCAAAAGTAGAATGTTGAAGCAACAATTTTTTGTGTTGTGTGACAGGTAAGCGATGCAAACGGCTACCTAGAAAGGACCTTCCAGAGCCCTGCATCAATCAGAGCAGGAAATCTTCTTCGTGCGTGGATGGAAGATGCAGGTTTGAAAACGTAAGTTTTCGACTTATCTCATTGTATTTCAATGTTTCAGAAACTTAATTGAGAGCACTCCTGATTACAGGTGGGTGGACCAAATGGGCAATGTCCATGGTCGGGCTGAAGGAACTAATCCGAGTGAAAAAGCTTTGTTAATTGGCTCTCATTTGGTGAAGCATTGATTACTTACATCTTCTTATAATTGTAGATTTGTTTAACTTCCTGGCATTACTAGTTCAAGGTGCTGCAGAAGGACTGACTTTGAATATTTTGTGTTGTAACAGGATACGGTTATTGATGCTGGATTCTTTGATGGTTCATTGGGCATAATTTGTGCAATATCTGCATTGAAGGCATTGAATGCCTCTGGAAGGTTGGGTAACCTCAGGCGGCCGGTTGAGGTGAGACACATAGATATAAGCAAACATTACCCTGCAATATGATCGTCTATCATATTTTCTGTTTTTTTATTCTCTGTTGTAACCATAAGATAGAGAACAAACTAGAACAAAGCGGATTTTATTCATGAATAGCTATATTCTTTTTTTTAATTAAACCATTAAATGCAGTTTTTACTTTTTAGAAGTTATCGGCTGTGTTGCTCGGACTCTTCAAAAGTGTCAACGGGTGCGTGTCAGATTCGCCAAAAGTAGTGTATTTTCGGAGAATCTGACACGGATGCGGCATTGAAAATGAAGAGTCCGCGCAACTTAGGTTATCGGCTATATCTGAGGGGGTACTGTACTTTATTTGTGTCCTCTTAAGTCCGAAGTAGTTTCCTTTTTAACTTAACTATCACACTTTAATTAGATTGCTGTGATTATGACTCAAGTACAAGTTATGAGTTGCAACTCATGAGCTTTCCCACAAATTTGGGCTATGTTCTGAATTTCAACTGCTAAGTTTTAAACTGTATCAATTTTGCTTTGGGGTTGTCCTTTTAAACCACTTCATACTGGAAGCTAATGTTTATGGTTGCAGGCTCCATGAAAGACGTGACTTGCATATGAGGCCATGAAAGTGGATAATGGGGTTAATACTTGTTAGCTCTCTGTTAAAAAGATAGATCCTTACTAGCTGGGATTCCTATCATTGTGCTACCTCTCTCTTCATGGTAGAACAAAGGTTCATTACCAGAACTGCCACCTACAACCAGGATATCCCTACACTTTCCCATTTTCATTTCACTAAGATATTTCCAGATTATGAATATCCCATCTTTATAGAGAAAGAGGAATAATGGACAACCAGAAGAGTAATGGTGTCTGCCCATCATCTGTGGCAGAGGATGTAATTTTGTCATCGTAATTTGTAGTCTTCACTAACCAGCAATGTAGTTGCAATATTCTTAGAACACGTAGATTTCTTCACTTTGTTATTGCTGGGACTGCTCTAATTATTTATGGTGGAAAAGAACACGACTTTCTGAAGACAGAAGAAAATACTGGAAAGCATGTATTACCAACGTCTGCAACATTGATGTTGGTTTGTGGATGTGGTGTTGGAGAGAGTGAGAATTCTAAGTTGCATTAATGAATGGTTCTTGCTACAAAGTGTGAAGCAATGAAGCTTTATGCGAAGTTCAGTGGTGATGGGGCTAATATTAGCATAATTGTGTGTTTTGACAGACTTGGTGGTCATAGAACAGACTAGCATCTTGGATATGTTGTGACACTTCCTCGTCTATATTTCTTGGAGATATTCATATTCGTTCACAAGTATGAATATGCAAACAGCTAATTAGACATCTTCCACAGTGCTGCTTGATAACTAATCAGTTGAGCCACTGAGAGAGCGAACTTGGTTGCTAGAGTACAAGAGAGTGCAGAAAGAATACCATATCATTATGATCAAAATAGAATACCAGGGTAATATGTTCTTAAAAAAATTCACAAATTTTGAGTTTGATGCTTATTGATGTATAGTAATAAGCTTCAAGACGACAAGATTAGATGCATCTATAACAGTAATGTTTATCCTTGAAAAGGCAAAATTTGAGTTTAGATTCCTTATTTTCAGGTGCTTTGACATAATTGGTCCTTCAAGGGGAGAATAAGTTATACCATCTAACAGATAAACTTTTGTTCTATTAGTTAAATAGTAGGAACTCTTCATGAAGAACTTTATTTTCACATCCAAAATCATTATAATTGTGCTTTGCATCCCAGACTGTTTTAAACCTAGGTATTTGCAAAAGAAATGGTGTTATTTAAGATCACCAGTGGTCATTTGTGTTAGCAGTATTATTAGGAATTGGAGGGTGCATATACAAGCAGTTTTAGCAATCGTCTCAGCACTAACAGTAGTGCTAATTGCTTAGTGTATTGGTGCTGCTAATTTGACTTCTCTTTGTATTCTTATATTTGACAGCTTTTATTTTCAGATAATATCATATGATAGAATATTTGATTTCTCCTGCTTTTTAGTCTTCAAATATCTTATGTACTGTCTTGCAGGTGATTGCATTTAGTGATGAGGAGGGAGTAAGGTTTCAGTCTACCTTCTTGGGGAGTGCAGCTATTGCTGGCGTATTACCTGTTTCAACATTGCAAGTACATGATAAGAAGTTTGTATGGCTAACCCAAAAGCTTGCCTTTGTTCGTATAGCTATTGTCTCTCAGTATACTAAGGTGCAAGTGTTTCAGTGGTGTGACAGTGCAAGGTGCTCTGAGAGCAAGTTCTATAGAAACTACAGAAGAAAACCTTTTGCAGCTCAAATATGAACCAGAATCAGTTTGGGGATATGTTGAGGTTAATAATAAATAGTTCTTAGTATACCATATTGAAGTCGCTTACTATTTCATCAGATATCTAGTGACAGAATTGGTGATGGTGGGTTTTTATCTAATGGCCTTTCGCAGGTTCACATTGAACAAGGACCTGTACTGGAGAATATCGGTCTCCCTATTGGTTCTGTAAAAGGCATTGCAGGGCAGACGAGGTTGAAGGTATGTATTCTTTTCCCACCGCCTTTCGGCTGCCATCTACTTTTACTCTCAAGTTTGTTAATGCAACTTATTAGGAACACATTTTAAGGCTCTAGTAGTTCTCATCTTTGTGATGATATGACTTACAAAGTAGAAAAGTACTTGTATTATTGAATTGGAGCTCTAAAGGGTGAGAATTTTCTCCCTGAAGAACACAATCTACTACTTGGGTTCTTGTACTTGTCACGACTAACTTTGATTCAAGTAATGCTTTCTTGACCAGACCTTTTGAACTAAGCATTGCAGGTGACAGTGAGAGGCACACAAGGACATGCAGGGACAGTACCTATGAATATGCGACAGGATCCTATGGTTGCAGCTGCTGAACTAATTGTATTTCTGGAAAGTCTTTGTAAACAACCCGACTATTATCTGTCATATGATGGTCAATGCACATCTTCAACAGTGCAATCTCTTGCAGGATCTCTGGTCTGTACTGTTGGAGAGATATCAACTTGGCCAAGTGCAAGTAATGTCATTCCAGGCCAGGCAAGCACTCCTTAAACTGCTAACATACAAGTTACATATTTTTTGTTGTTATCCATACAGCATAACTCAAATTTCTAGAATGTTCATTTCTATATGTGTATTTTTTACAGGTGACATTCACCGTGGATGTACGTGCAATGGATGACAGTGGCCGAGAAGCTATAATTTATGAATTTTCCAATAGACTCTACCATATGTGTGATAGGCGTTCTGTCTTCTGTAATGTTGAGAGAAAGGTGAGAGATTCCTAGATCATATGTAGCATTGACTGAAGCATGTTTCATGACTAACGCTTCTCTTGTTGGCTTAGCATGATGCAAATGCTGTGGTTTGCGATCCTGACCTCAGTACACAGCTGAAATCTGCATCTTATACTGCTTTGAAAAGAATTACTGGTGAGGACCCAGGTGATACTCCTGTTTTGATGAGTGGAGCAGGACATGATGCAATGGCCATGTCTCATCTTACCAAGGTGAGTTACACTCGAACCTTGTATTTTACGACTTTGGATGGGATATTTTTTCTCCTTGGGAAGCAGCCTCTCTATCTGTATGAGGTAGTGGTAAGGTTTGCGTACATTTTACCCTCTTGAGACCCCACTTGTGGGATGTCATTGGGTGGTTGTTGTTGGATGGGATATTTTTTTGTTTAACCGAGTCACCTTGTGCACCTAAATTATTCCATCATATACTTGTTATCTCCTACTAGCAGAGATATTGGATAACTCTATATAGGAAAAAATCACCTGGTGTAGTTTATCTCTACTGAGATTTGAACCATGGTCTTTCATAGTTTTAACCACGTTCATCGACACTCGGATGTGATTTTCTATCTTATTTGTATTAAAGATTGACTACTTTCCGATAGGTGGGAATGCTGTTTGTGCGTTGTCGTGGAGGCATCAGCCATTCTCCTGCAGAACATGTATTGGATGATGATGTTTGGGCAGCTGGAATGGCAGTCCTTGCGTTTTTGGAAACACTCTTGTAATTGCTGGCGTTTTGCAATGCAACCTAGTAGGCTAGTTTGCTTTTTATAATCCCATTTTGTACACATCGATTCAACTTCTATAGTTGCATTAATGAGAATGTATATTAGCAATAAAGCGCCTGTTACTTGATGTGAACTACCGTTAACCAAAAGTCTTGATTCGAGTAAGTGGCGATATGGCATGCAATGATGAGAAAATACACAAACCAATACTCTCGTTAAGACTTTTGAACCCACTTACATCCAATGGCGGAGCCAAGTGGAGGAATCTTCGTTGAAGAATTACATTGCACAGACACAAGCGGCAAAAGGGGTCAAAATTGGTTTAGCTCATACGTTCATGTCTAGGTCTGACATCGTACTGTAGAATCTTCTTATGTAAGTTTCTGGCTCTACCACTGCCTACAACCTTGTAGAAGAAATATTTGCCATCCAATTAAGGCACTGCAGATGCTTTCTTTGAAAAACACCCTCAAAACCACTCATTCAAAAAACAGTTTTTAAGTCTTAGAAGAAAATTATTTAGAAAATTTTTGCAAGATTTCACGTAAATTTCATGGCATATATTGAAGTTATGCATACTGATATTTTAACACAGGAAACAGAAACAAATTTTGAAAAAACCTTTGTTAAAGTAAATACAAAGCAGCACCAGATGAAAGCATGCTGGCTTTGGTGAAAAATCAACTAGCCTTTCAGGTACAGATTAGTAGTTGTATTACATCTCAACCATTATAGACTCGTTCAAGCCTTGAGGCCTTGCATCTCATTAGCAAGTTTTTAAACTAATTCCTAATACAATTGGCCCTTGCAATTAGGATAAAAAGCTCTGTACTGTAGACTGGTTTCAGTCAAAAGAAATGCTGATCAATAATTCTTATCCACTTACTTTACAATAGGAGGCTGAGCTAATTGTTGTAGCTGATGGACAACGTGTGACATCCTTGGACGCATTGACGGCACATGTTGTGTACAAGAATAAACAAGATCAACAACTTTTTGGATTACTACAATTTCAGGAATCTGAGAAGAGGAAGAAGATGATATGAGAGGATCCAAGAGTTCAACATATCGATGAGCCTGCACTAGGGGCGTGGCCCATTCAAATATACTTTGCCACCCAACAGAATCAACTGCCTGTGCTGGTCTTCGTCCACTAATTATTTCAAGCAAGAGGACTCCAAAGCTGTAGACATCACTCTTTGTAGTAAGCTCATTCCTGTAAACAAACTCCGGAGCAAGATACCCATGAGTGCCACCTGCCATGACTCTCCTCTCATTCATAACTTCCCATGGTACAAACTTAGACAGACCAACTCCCATTAGATGGGCGCCAAAATCTTCGTCAAGAAGAACATTGCTTGCACGGATATCCCTATGCACAACTTGTGGCTTCATTTTGTCATGAAGAAACCTGTCACGTTTGATGAAAGTAAGCACTAAACTATATAAGCAAAGAAACTGCCATCGCAGAGATTAGCAAACAAACAATGTCATGCTTTTGGCCACTCGCACTTCCTCTTGTGCACTAGTTGAGACAGCAACTCAAAACAGAGTTTTTAACAACTATCGCCACCTTTCATGGTTATAAATACAATCATAACACAACCAGACCAGTCATTTTCACCTTGTGCAGTTGCTTAACATACTTGCTAGATCCTTCAATTCCATAAATTACAGAGGTAATAAACCAGTAATAGACCCTGAATTGTCTCTGTTTATTTTCCCTATTTAACGAATATGCCATAAGCATGACAGGTCTGAAAGTATCTATCCATCACTATATTAGTCATCTTGGTTGCTTTGCTTATAACAGTGGATCCATAGAGCCTGTAGATATGCAGAGACATACTCAACATCTTATTTTCTATGGCTTCACTTTCCGTAGATATGCTCCCTAGAAAAATGTAAGACACTCGGAACAAAACTCATGAAGACAACAGGACAATAATATGTAGTTTTTATTTTCTAACTAAGATGTCACTGATATCCAACTATCCATTTCCTCAAGTATTTCATCTTTTCTCACTCGCTTCTGTCTGAATTCCTTGTAGCATATAAAAATTACAAAGAACTACTTGCAAACTATCCAAATTTTTAGAAGTATGAACTATGAAATGAACCCAACTCACTCAAGTGACCTATATTTTTCAACCTATACTGAATAAATTATGGAAAATAATACTTCTGAATGGAGAAGTTCATGAAAAGTTAAACTACCAGGGAACATACATAATACATTGCATATATAAAATCTGATGATGTAGATAAGCCTAAGGTTTGGTAGATCGTATGCTGATTGTGTCAATATATCATCATAAATAATTGGAAAATATCGGCTTCTTTTTGTACACTTCAATATTTCTTCCATGTATATTTCTTGTTGGAAATTAGGTGATGAGTGGTCTCCCAAACCCCTGAAAAGTTTATTCGTCATCATTTCCATGTCAAAGAAATATTCCCTAGATAGAAGTTCAACAATTCTGACACCAATACATAGGGTCACAAATAGTTAATGATGCATCTCCGAACAGAAAATCAGTCATAGCTTTCCTACAATACTTTATAGTGAAATTCATGAAGAATTCCTCTAAAACACTTAAACTTTCGAACACACAAGGGCAACCTGTCTGAGTACGTGATAATTGAGAAAGGGAAGATCCACCCCAAACCTGAAAGCAAACACATGAAGCCAGAAGGCCAGTGCTGCAAAGACACATTTGGCAATGGTAAGATCTAACTGGAGTAGGAAAAGCAGATAGGGAGATCCCTAGGAAGTAAATTCTCCTAAGTACTAGAATGGATGTTGTAACCCAAAAAGATTTCATTTATTAATTGCATTATATGTTAACAGGAGGTCCATTGGTCTAGATCTGCAGTATTCAACCTACTTCTGAATGAAAAATCTAGGGAAGAAAAAGAAAACAGGAATAGGAATATTGCAAAACAGATCACACGTCCTTTTTTCTTAATAATATAGATTATGCATTCTTATCATCCTTCTATGACTTCCACGATAACATCCCCATTGGACATCAACCCAAACATGTATATATGAGTTCATATTCATGTCAAAGAAGGGAAGTATGATAAAATTTAAAGAATATACTCACATTTCTGACTAAAACCAATCCATCTCAAGGACAAGTTAAAATATTTATTCCTAATCTACAGTGCAGATGAAGATAATGTTGGAACACTACTTACGCAATCCCTTGAGCAAGGGTGGTGGCGACTTTCATTCTCATGCTCCAGTCCAAACTCCTACCTCCTCTAGGAATATGGTGTAGCCACCTATCCAGGGGTCCATTGATAATAAACTCATACAGAATATAGCGGTCACCATGATGATAGCAACATCCTTTGATAGATACCAGATTTGGATGATGAAGTCTTGCAACCCTTCCAATCTCAGAGTAGAACTCCTTCTTCCTCTGAATACCACACCTCTTCAATCTTTTCACAGCCACCCTTGAACCATCTGGTAAAAGCCCACTATAGGTACCACCTGTTTTGGCGTCCCCAAGGAGACGATTTGCTTCACTGAAATTCTTTGTCATGGACTTAACTTCATCACGATTGAAAATTTTCCAAGATGGGGGAACTAATGCTAATGATGCACGAGATGATTTTCTGCGTCTTTTACTTCGCCTAAATACAAGAAGCCATATCACAATAGCCAAAGTAGTGCAAAGGATCAACCCACTGACAACTGCAAGAATAATGAGATATTCCCTGTGGCAATGCATATGGCGACACTTGCTCCCTAATGTATTATAAAAGTTAGAAGATTATTTAAAAAGCAATTAAGGAATGTAATAGATTTATCTGGATAATGATGTAGGCCTGTATAACGGTTAGCTACAATGCACTGCTCATGGAAAAACAGAAGGGGACTATGAAGTTTTTAATCACGTATATAACCACATTATATCAGGGAGAGAGTTTCACTCCCACTTTTTAAAATTACACTGGGTGAAAGAAAACAATTAGAAATAAATGAGTCTGCAATCACTTACCAGCATCCAGCATGCATATAGAAGCGCGAGTTACATTGCATCTCTCAGCTATAATAGCACCATTGGTTATCGATGTACATAAATCCACCGACTTAAAGCCATCGCATGTGAAATTTTTGCAACTTGAGTCCAAAGTTGTCTTAGGAGCAATACTCTCATTCCAGCTAGAAGCATTATCAGACCATTTCCAACCCAAACCAGCTGTGGAATTGATGCTCCTTCCGCCAACCCAGCATCCGTTACTATCATTGCCACAGAGCTTTTGGACAAAGTTCAGTTCTTCTAAAGATGCTATGGCAGCCAGGTTTCCTCCAAAACCATTGCAGTAAGCCTCTGATTCATCCCACTGCAAAGAGGTCGCATTATATTTGAAACACTTTTTCCCATTTGGGCTGCTAAACCAACCAGGATCACATCTTCCTGCTTGCAAAACAGTAAACAATAGTGCCAAAGAGATTAGACAGAATAACTACACCAGTTTAAAATAAAAAACACAAACTAAGAAAAATCATGTTGAGAGATCCAAATAAGTTTCAGTTGCACTAGTGTTATAATAATACTTATCGTAACTTCTTGATTTATCTAAGAAGGAACAAAAATAAAGGAAAAAGGTCATATTTGTCCCTCTACTATTGCAAAGGTTTAGTTTTACTCTTCATTATACTATTGGTTCATATATGCCCCTAATGTTCTACTGTCAGTCTAGATATGTCCTAACATTATAAAAGTGGCTCAAACTTGCTGTCCTGCATTAACTCCATCCATTTAGCCACATGATCTTTAACTCTTGTATACATTTTGTTGATTCTTTTCACCATCTTTTTATATTTGCAGTTTTGATGTTTTTGCTTTCTGTTGTTTCTTAGAGTTTGACCATCGACTTCAGTTGTAATTAATACAAGTAAGATTGGGGGACTAGAAAATGCTAGGTAGGAATAGTCGACAACTATGTCAATGTCACACTCAAATATGCTTTGAATGTCTTAATTCTGTCATAATTACAAATTCTCACAAGAAATAAAATTAATTACTACAGTAGTACACGCCGCATTGGTGTGGATTTTAATAGAAACTTGCTGGAAATGATTACTTTGCCTTTTATACTGGCTTCTATATTAATCGTCTTAATTTAATTGAATCAAATTAAAGAATGAAATCATCTCATCGCCAAACAATTTTTTAAAATCTACGTTCAGATTTTTTCAAACATCAAATTTTATGCTACATACGACATGTGTCCATATGTTGTATTGAAAACATCAAATTTAATTGAGCCCAATGATTTTATGCTACATACGACATGTGTGCTAAATATAGTAGAGCACCAATTACTTTAAAATCTTGACTCCGTCACTGGACTCAAAGCCTCCTAATTTTTGGAAATTTTACTGAGTGAAGCTCCTAAGTTGCTTTCCTGCAGTAGCATTCTTCTATCTTCCTCTAGTTTTTGAGGACAAGGGATTGGATACAACATGGTCAAACGAGCAGAATGGATTTTTGCAAATCAAATTAAAAAATACGAAGAAAAAATGCATGAAAGAATGTTCCGAAGCCACACAAGAGCCAAAAAATACTTAGCAAGCAAACAAAAGCCAAAAAGATGTCCTGAACAGTTAAGTCTTAAATACATGATCCGCCATAAAACTCTGGTATCATGAACTTGTTCATATCTAAATGATACCTCATGATCGACAATAAAGCTCAGGTATTATGAACTAGTTATATCTGATACCACAACTAAAGATGACTTTTCACTCTAAAAGTACCTTTATCTTCATTAATGGAATGCCAAATAAATTATGTTTCAACTTTCATTTACTTGATTATGCTAACAATTGAGGGATCAGCTTCAAAATTAGCATTCATTTCGGATAAGGTCGCCAAGATTCGGAGATTGAAAGATTCACCACCAATTGGCCACCACTGCCATCTCAAACTAAGCCTACGAAATAATAAGGCACAAGAACGATGTTGACACCAGGTCATTGCCCTCTACTTCTGTGTCTTATGAACCTGAAAGGGGTAGCTGTTGTTTGGCCTCTGTGTTATGAATTGTGTGATATCACTCAGATTAGTTGAGATTTGGCATTGACTGTGTGTTAAATTCAGTTTTATTTTTCCTTTGCTGAGAGGGAAGTGTACTAGATTCAAGAATGATGGATAAATGAAAGTACCAAGTTCTGATTAACAAAACAAACTTGCTTTAAATTAAGCTTGTCCAAGCTGAATGAAAAGAGAAGAGAACACTGAAGCTTTAAAAAAATAATTCTAAAATAAGTTAAGCTCCAGTGTTCTCTTCTCCTTTCATTCAGCTTGGACTCCTAATTGTGTTCACTCAATTAGTCAGATTTCTCTGAGATGATCCACAGCCTTACTCACTGATGTAGCAACAATTATTCTTCTGTTTTTCAAAATCCATGTGAGTTCAATAAAAACTGGAACTTTGTTCTTCTTCCTACCAAATGAATGGAAAAGAAAGGTTGGGACCAAATTTTCTTTGTAATTGTGGAAACTTAAATAAACAACAAGATGGTTCTTGGCATGACATTTCTACACGTCTACCAGTATGTCTAACACCATCAGTTGCAGGAATAACTTAAGAATTGAAAGAAAAGGTCTTAGTAAAGAGGCTTATACACGATGTAGAAATCACATCTCACATAACTGCAAATATCCTGTAAAAACCATCAATATTCAAGAATTGCAGGGGGCAAAAGTAAGATAAAGTTGGATCTCATTATTTTCCCTATTGCTTTCAGTCTATGCCCATTTCAAAAGAATATGGTGTGCTATCTCAAATGAAAGATGCAGTAATATCAATCTAGAATACAAGTGAAATTACTGCTGCTCTACATGCTGATCAACATAAGACACGGCGTTATTCTTGTCTTTCCATTGCCTAATGTAAAAGCAAAACCTCTAACTGGCAAAAGTGTAAGTGTATGCATGCTTTATCTGGCCACCTACTCATCTTAGACAACTACCAGGTGAGCTCTACTCAGCACTTCATGAGCCCTCTCAACATATAGTGCAGTTTTCTCAGGAAAAAAGAAAAGGTGAAATGCATGTCATCAAAACAGAAGAAACTCTAAGGAAGTGCCTCAATAGGAAAGGAACCAGATGGCATTATTTATCAAGGCCATCATTGATCCACCATAAAAAAAACATATAATCTCCCTCAAATAGAACCAAAGTTTCACTTTTAAGAGAAACCTAAAATATGCCTTTATGCATGAAATGAGCAGAACCTACTTCTGCTTCTTGGTTCGACCAAAAAAATTAAATACCAATTAGGTGATTATGACCACCAGGATTTCTTAGAAGGATAATCGTTCAGTCAAATTGAACATTGTTCTGAGAGTATTCAAGCACAACTGTCTTGGAGAAATGGGATACCATAACTTTGGACACCGGAATTGGGAGGCTGGTAAATAAATTTCTTTTTGAAGTAGGAAGCTGGTTAGTAAATAGTTGCAAGATTGTCTTTTGTTCATTTATTTTCAAGGGATAACTGGTTGTAAGAGTCTTCTATGGACTGAGCTTACTGATGCTGGGAAAAGACGCTATCCACAATATCTTATGAATAATATTTTGGCCCAAGATACCCTAAGTTGTAGACCTTAAAACTACAGCAACTTGATAAACAAGATTGGATTCGCCAGCATTCATTTGCACCAAACTCAAAGTTCACTATGCTAATTTGAATAGGCAATTGACACGTAGACATACACACATTGCATAAGAAGCACTAGTAAGACATCCCAACATTTTATGCACAACGTAACATATAGTAGTAACTAATATTATGTTGAGCAGATGATTATAGATGCAACTCCATTACTGATTCTAAAAAGAGTCCTAATCAAATTAACACAAGCCAATCTACCAGTTCCAAGGAAATTGACTGCACAATAATCTAATTAATTCCAAAATATTACCATCATCATGAGTTTGATTCTCAGAAGATGGAGCTACTTGTGAATCAAGTGTCTTATTAGAGACCTGAAAAATTTTCAAGAAAAAAAAATCAGAACTTTCTCCAAATTCACACACTAAAATTAATTCTGAAAACATATTCAAACACCCTTTTCTCTAAATAAAAGGTATGGGCTATTCTTTACTTACAGAAGCGGAAGCACATAGTTGAAGCAGAAAACAAGAAAGTATAAGCAAAGGGAAGAGAAGGTTAACAGCCATCACTTGTTGTCACTGTATAGCAAAACCTAGTATGATTTTGAGCGCGGGGTTGGGCATTGTTGATATGGGGTGGGTGGGTAGGGTTTTTTCCAATGGTTGGTTAGTTGAATTTAGAGCATCGGACTTTGAAGAAGGAAGTGGTGTTCAGACAGAGCAGTTAATTTTATCACCTTATATTTGTCCCCACCATTTTTAATGACTTCCGTCAAATCCAAGACCGACTTATTTTCGTATTAAATTTTGAATAAGATTTTAGAAATTTAGTTATTGATTATTTATTTTATTTTAAAACAGTTCAAAAGAACTAAATAGGGTTGAGCTAAATATTTTTAACTTATTTATAAATGAGGCTTTTTAGCCCGTCCTAGTTTGGTCCGCCAGTCTCATAGGCTCAACCGGTGAGCCTCAAAGGTCAACCTGTGGCTCGCGAATTTTAGAAATATTTATTATATATTTAATTATTTATCAAAACTCGTTTTAATGATTGATGCTTAATTTGT